>MDKH01110246.1:0-23896 GCA_005239495.1 Nicotiana undulata
GGATTAGGCAGCATCTTCATGTGTTTAAAAGGAAACACATGCTCCTTAAACACCACATCTCAACTAATTAGAAAATGCCTGGATTGCAAGTCATACAATTTATAACCCTTTTTGTTGGTGACTATCCCATAAACACTGCTGGCAATGCTCTCACAAAGAACTTGTCTTGTTTCCTTACATTTATAGCATAACACAAACACCCAAAGACCCTAAGGTGATCTAATGATGGTGCCCTGTTAAAGAACACTTCATAAGGAGACTTTCCTTTCAAGGTTGTAGAAGGAAATTTTTATTAATTATGTGTGATGTTGTAAGAAGACACTCACCCCAAAATCTTAGGGGTGCTGCAACTTGAAATCTCAAATCTGTAGTTGTTTCAAGGATGTATCTATGTCGTCTTTCCACAATGTCATTTTGTTGCGGAGTGTAAAAACATGTAGTTTGATGTATAATTCCTAATGTCTCAACTAATTGCTTCATATTTGAATTAACAAATTCCGAGCCATTACATGTTCTCAAGATCTTAACAGAACAATCAAACTGAGTACTGATCATAGAAAACAATCTTTTCATTAATCAACAAGTCTCCTCTTTAGCATTCATCAAGAAGAGCAAAGTGATTCTAGAGAAATCATCCACAACTGTAAGAAAAAACCTTTTGCTATCAAAAGTGGGTACATTGAAAGGTCCCCATTCATCAGCATGCAAAAGATCAAATGGTGCCTTTGCTCTACTAATACTAATTGAAAATGGCTACCGAGTTTGCCTAGCTAATGGACAATCATGACACATTACACAATCATTGTTTCTATTTCTATTGCGGAGATTCTTGAATTTATCAATCCTCTTAATAGGTAGGTGGCCTAGTCTCTGGTGCCATTTCCCCAACTTTATTGAATCTTGACTAGATGGCATAGAAATAGGCATGATTGTGGTATGTACAGTTGGTGTAGAAAGCTTCCTCCTGCGTATGCAATCTTTAAGTATGTACACACATATATTAGGAAAGAAAGCTATCAAACATTGCAGCTCTTTTGTCATTGAAACTGACAACAGGTTATACTTAAAGTTTGGAACATAAAGAACATCGTTAATCTGATGGTACTTGAATATACTAGTTGATCCACTATGAGTAATTGCAACCACATCTCCATTTGGCAAATGAACTGAATTAAGTTTTAGGAATGAGATTGGATTATCTTCTACTTCTATCTTTGAAACCATATGATTAGAGGAATCGCTATCTACAATCCAAACATCTTGATCCAAGTTAGACATTAGGAACATTATAATACCTGAATCCATACGTGTTGCATTAGCTGTTATTTCAGTTTCCTTGCCTTTAAGCAGTTGTAAAATTTGCTGATATTGTTCTGGAGTAAATGTGGGAGCCATAAGAGTGGAACCAGTTGTGGTTGCTGGAGCATCTTCAGCCGCAAAGTTAGTTGTTTCTTGTGAGTTATACTTCTTACTGAATTTGTTATCTTTTGGATATCCTACTACTCTGTAGCAAGTTTCTTTAGTGTGGCCTTTTATTGACAAACATCACACTGAAGATTCTAATTTTTCTTTGGCCTCTGTTGATTCCCAGACCTAGTTGTCATCAGTGCCTCCATCTCACCCCATCAACAGTGGTAAAGGTGTTGGACATAGTCCTCTAACTCTCACGCTCCATTAACATAAAGTAGGTTTTGTTCAAAGATGGAACAGGAACCATCATCAACAGTTGGCTACATGTTTGTTCATAAGACTCATTTAGTTCCATTAGGAATTGTAGAAGCTTTTGACGCTCCATAAAATGGACAAATTCACGAGAATTGGCAGCATCACGGTCAAGAATTGGTGCCAAACTATCAAATTCTGCCCAAAACACTCTCAATTTGAGAAATAAATTGAAATTGAGCTAGTGCTTTTCCTTGCAATAGCAATTTCTCAATGGATATGGAAAATCCTAGAACAACCCAACTTATAAAAACGCTCATTTAGTTTATCCCATACCTCACTTGCATTAAAGGAATACACCATTCCACTCAAAAATTTCTGTGAAACACAGTTCACCAACCGAGACAATACAATCACATTACAACACTCCCAGAGATCAACGAGATTCGTATCGTAATTCTCCCTTTTATGTGTCGTCGATGAAACCTAACTTATTTTGACATAGGATTGCAATCTTCATTTCCCGGCTCCACACAGAGTAATTTTTCTGTCCTCACAATTGCAACGAAATCAATACAGCTCCTGAATTATCATTTAAATTCAGGAAAAGTGGATGATTGTGCCCTAATTTCTCTCTTTCGGTGTTGTCGAGAGTTCCCATTGTTGATCCTCCAAATTAGCTTTGAGAGAGCAAAATTGAGGACTATAAGACCACACTAATGTCTGTGTGGCTCTGATACCATGTAAAATTCAGTTATCCATGAAGCTCTATCATGGAGTTTTAGCTGAATGGAAGGTGACCTCTTAAGCTTGAGTAAGTCGGTAGAGCAGAGAATGGAGATGGAGAGAATATTCCACACGATTTTATTGATTTCTTATCAAGTTGTACATCTATATGTAGAATAAAATATAAGACTAAAACTAAAACTAACTCTACCCACTAGTTGTAGTTAACTAACTCTACTATTAACCATAGTAAATATAAGTTACAACTGTTACAACTAACTAACATCATTACTTGGCTCATTAGTCAGAAAGGAATTCATGTATTGGAATTTTGAAGTGTGTTAATTTCACAGCTTGTTTGGATTGTTGTTACACATTATTTCATAATGTATCGTATCGTATTGTATTTGTTAGTATACCGTACTTGTAAAACAATTCTGGAGAAGAACAAAACATATAAAGAGAAATGTAGAAGAAGTAAAAATTAATCTGAGCCCACTGAATTCACAGCGTTTCCTTAAGGAACTTAGTCCATCTTAGTACCCGAGGTTGTGGATTATTTTCTCCCAGGATAGAACGGATTACACAATGGTGTAGCAGTACTTCAAAACTCAGTGTTTCGACGAACACAAATGGTGGTAGCAAATCACACTTATTGTTTCTTTGTTGTAGTTAAAACAATGGAGAAAGGAAGAGGAGAATTCAGAAATTTCATATGGAAAATCTGAGGGAATAGTGTGTTATTTATAGCCAAAATGTTGAGTTTAAACGAAGAGGAGAAACTCTTCAAGTATGTCATGATTGTTCACGTAAAAGGGCCATAACTCATATTACTATTTATGCAAAATAAAATGGGAATTCAAAATGCGGAGAAAAAATAATTTTCCGTTACAAAAACGGATAATTTGCATTAAATAATATTATGTTAATCTTTAATATTAACAAATAAATTTGGTCCAAAAAATTAATCAATTAATCGATCATTTGACCAAATCCAAATCCGCATTCGAATCAGAAGTTCAAAACGCGGAGGAAAATTAATTTTCCGTTACAAAAATAGATAGTTTGCATTAAATAATATTACTTAGTCTTTAATGTCAACAAATAAATTTGGTTCAAAAAATTAATCAGTCAATCGAACATTCGACCGAATCCGAAGCCGAGCGAGCGACGACAACGACACGAGGTTTGCCTTCTTCTTAACTCCTTAAGAGCTATAAGAAGAGCAATTGTATATATACCCATCAAATGTCTTTTCCTCCTCCAATATGGGACAATGTCCCTTTGTCAAGGAGGGAAACTCAAATATTTCATTTTCCTCCATTTCCCATTCACCCTTTTTAAGCTAAAGTAAGCTTAGAAAAAACAATAAACCCCCACATGAATGGGGAATGGCTACATCACGGAAATATGCATGAAAACCGTATGATTCGCAAGCAAGGTTTAATCGCATCTGGATAAGTAGGTTTCCCTTTGAACTTTTCGTAGAGAACTTATGTCGGATATACTCAATCAATCGGTAGATTTGATATCTTCAAACCATCTAACTTTGTTGTATATCTAGACAACCATAAGTCGCACAATCAACCCTTAACCGTCTTTGGTTCTCATTGTTGTGTTCGTTTAATCCATGAACACCTCCTGGTTTCATAAGTGCGTAAAGAATAGGCCTTGCTAAATTCTTCTTGAAGAAGATAACACTTCACACTTACATCAGTGATTCCTAAACGTGTCATCCCGTAGATACACTGTTTGATATACCCTGTATCAAATTTAGTAACCATTAAAAAGCCTTAATGTTTTATACTTGGTATGAACATTTCCTCATGACCAAATTTTAGTTGACAATGTTGAACCGTAATTAACGACTTTGTTTGATCTCCTTGAACATAGATCTTGGGATCTCCGGTCTTCTATGTAGAGTTACCGCCACAATGACTTTTCCTCGGTCATAATCTCATTCCCGTCGATGATTTCTCAACTACCTCTCTAGTTAGGCCTTTCGTAAGTGGATCCGACAAATTATCACTTGACTTTACATAATCAATCATGACAATTCCTCTAGAGTGTAATTTCCTAACGGTTTTTTGTCTTCGTCGAATATGACGGGATTTACCGTTATACATAACGCTCCCAGCCCTTCCAATTGTCGCTTGGCTATCGCAATGTATAAATATTGGGGCCAACGGTTTGGGACAAAATGGAATATCCTCCAAGAAATTTCGGAGCCATTCAGCTTCTTCACCGGCTTTATTTAACGCTATGAAGTCAGCCTCCATTGTAGAGCAAGCAATATACGTTTGTTTGGATGACTTCCAACATAGCGTTCCTCCACTAATAGTGAATACATATCCACTTGTGGACTTAGAATCAGTTGAACCGGTGATCTAATTTGCATCACAATATCCCTCAATCACTACAGGATATTTACTGTAGTGCAAAGCAAAGTCCTGGGTATGTTCTGAATATCTCAAAACTCGTTTCATTGTCGTCCAATAATACTTATAACACAAGCTATATATGGTCGTGTACAATTCATGATATACATTAAACATCACAACACACAAGCATAATCCAACTGTGATATGTTTTGGCCTTTGTTCTTTGCTAGTGCAAGATTCACGTCAATTGGAGTCTTTGCAACTTTAAAATCTAAGTACTTGAATTTTTCAAGTACTTTCTTAATATAATGAGATTGTGACAATGTCATACCTTGAGGAGTCTTATGGATCTTAATACCCAGAACTAAATCAGCAACTTCCAAGTCCTTCATATCAAACTTTCTAGTTAGCATACGCTTAGTCACATTTATGTTGGCAATGTCATTACTCATTATCAACATATCATCCACATATAAGCAAACAATTACTATGTGATTTGGAACATTTTTAATGTACAAACATTTATCAGATTCATTTATCTTAAAATCATTTGACAACATTGTTTGGTCAAATTTCTCACAGTTGTTTAGATGTTTGTTTTAGTCCGTACATGGACTTAACAAGTCAACATACCTTCTTTTTTTTTTTACCTGGAACCACAAACCCTTTAGGTTGTTCCATATAGATCTCCTCCTCCAAATCTCCAGTTAAGATGGTCGTCTTAATATCCATTTGATGAATTTCAAGATCATAAACTGCAACTAATGCTACTAACGTTCGTATGGACGTAATTTTTGTAACCGTAGAGTATGTATCAAAATATTCAAGACCTTCTCGTTGTCTAACTCCTTTGACCACAAGTCTTGCCTTATATTTATCAATAGTGCTATCATCTTTCATTTTCCTCTTAAAAATCCATTTAGAACCCCAACAGTTTATTACCAGGAGAAAGATCAACTAATTCTCATGCATGGTTGTTCAATATGGATTCCATTTCAATAAGAAAGTCACAAAATTTGGTCCAAATGATGTAGACGTTCTTTGATATTTACTACGTCTTGTATCCTTCTGATTAAACGTACTTTCTTTTGTTTCTTCCCGAGGTCGTTTAGATCCTTCACAAATCGACTCACATTTCTTTTTATACGGATATATATTTTCGAAGAACTCAGCATTATCTGATTCTATAACCATATTATTATGAATGTCGGGATTTTCTGATTTATGAACCAGAAATCGATATGCTTTACTATTGGTCGCATATCCTATGAAAATACAATCAACGGTTTTCGGTCCTATTTTACCCATTTGAGTTTAGGAACTTGCATTTTTTTTCCAAATACCCCCACACTTTAAAATAATTCAAGTCGGTCTTCCTTCCTTTCCATTTTTCATATGGAATGGATTGCGTTTTTCTATGGGGTACTCGATTTAGTATCCGGTTTGTAATGATCCCAGAGGTCATTTTATAAATTTAGACTCCGTTATAGGCTTATTAACTATAAAAAGACTAATTTTAAATACCTTGATTTACGTGCGCAGTCTGGGCGTAAAACCGGAAAGCTTTTATGTGAAAATATAAGAAATAGTAAATTCTAGAGTTAAAATTTGATTATAGACTTTGGTCAACATTTTGAGTAAACGGACCCGGATCTGTGTTCCGACAATCCCAAGAGGTCTGCAGTAAAATATGGGACTTGGGCGTATGTCCGGAATCGAATTCTGAGGTCCTAAGCCTTAGAAATTAATTTTTGAAAGAAAATGTTTTGCTGAATTATTAATGAAATAAAGAAAGGAATTAATGTTTGAAACCACTGGTATCGGGCCCGTATTTTGATTCTGGATCCCGATACAGATTTGTTATAGTATTTGAATACTATATGTGAAATTCGGTGAGAATCAGAGTTTATTTGACGTGATTCGGACGTCCGGTTGAGAAATAGTGAACTTTGAGTGTTCTTGAGAAAAATGATAAGTTTTGAGGTTTAATTCATAGTTTTACATGTTATTTTCATGATTTGATCACACGAGCAAGTCGTATGATGTTTTTAGACTTGCGTGCATGTTTGGTTTAGAGTCCGAGGGCTCGGGCGAGTTCCGGATAGGCAAGGGGTATTTTGCACTTGTAAAAATCTAATTTTTTGTTGTTATCTGGTTCACGTGGATTCAACCGCGAACGCGTAGAGTAAAAAAATTGAGCTGGGCATTTTTGTGTTATGCGAACGCATGACCTGGTCCGCGAACGCGAAGCACTGGGGGATTACCCTTCGCGAACGCGGCCAGGCCATCGCGAACGCGGAGAATATTGGGCCTGGGGGAGGGGGCTTACGTTTCTTCTATGCGAACACGTCCTGTGGGCCGCGAACGCAAAGGCCCTAGTCCCTAAAGCTATGCGAACGCATCCCAATGAGGTGCAAACGCGAAGGCCACTGGCCCATTACCCTACGCGAACACGGGAAGGCCCACGCGAACTCGTAGAAGGCCTGCCCAGTCATATTTAAACACTGTTAAACACGGACAAAACCCTTTCTTTCAGTATTTTTCGAACTAACAAGCCCTAAGGACGATTTTCTTCACCAAAGTTCATCCCCAAAGTGTAGGTAATCAATTCTAAACTCTACTCTTTCAATTATCCAACGTTTTTCATCACTTTTAAATAAAAAAATCAAGAGTTTTCATGGTAAAAAAAATTGAGGGTTTGGGTAGAATTAAGAAATTTTGTAAAAATCGAATCTTTACCTCGAATTGAGGTCGGATTTCGAAACTAATTGCATATTCGGGTTCGGGGGTGAATGGGTAAACATAATTTGGTCTGAACCCCGAGTTTGGACCAAGTAGGCCCGGGGTCGGGTTTTAACTTTTTTATTTATAGAAAACTTAGGAAAAATTATAATTTTCAGTAACGTTAGTTCCTTTAGCATTAATTAATGATATTAAGTTAATTAAGATTAGATTCGAGGGTATTGGAGGTAAATTCAAAAAGAAAAGCTATAATTGAACAGTGAGTGGCCTGCGAATTTGAGGTAAGTGCTTGGTTTAACCTTCACTTGAGGGAATAGGAATCCCCACTTAATTGTTGTGTGAATTCGCATGTCTGTGGTGTATAGGTGAGGTGACGAGTATCTATGCACCACTAAATTGTCTGTTAAGCATGATCCCTTCCCCGTTTCCAATTTATTTGATTCATGGCTTAATTGTTTTGTGTTTATTGATGTTTCTATGGCTACTTGGCTTTGTTAACTTTTTGTTAATTCTTGTTTCAATTATTTTGGTAAAGTGTGGTTGTTTCCTTGGTTTCACTGTGGTACATGAAGTTTGAGCGGATTAACATTGTTTAACGAGATGTATACATTTCTGTTGGTTTCATTTTGAGATAATATTGATGATGTTTGTGAGAATTACCGTTTACTGTTTATGACCGTTGAGAGAAAAAGTATTGTGGAAAGGTTTTGATCTGAAATATGAAATTCTTTATAAATAAAGTCATATGATATGTCTGTTGGAAGCGGGTTGCATGCCACAACAAGGAGTAATAAGGGTGGACATGTGGGATCGGGTTGCACGCCGCAACAGAGGTAATAAGGGTGATATATATACAGGGAGGAGTAATAAGGGTGGACAGGTGGGAGTGGGTTGCACGCCGCAACAAGGAGCAATAAGGGAGGACACTTATATTTTACTGATTTTTAAAGAAAACAAAGATTTGAATACTTACTGGTTTACTTCACTATTTTTCATATTCTGCACTACTTTTATTTTAAAGTTAAAGTTTGGAAATTTGGAAACTTACGTGAGAATTGGTTATAGCTGAGATCTGGAAAAGGTGACTGAGTTATTTTGTTTCTACATTTATTATTTGTTTGTTTTAGATTTCCTTCTTGCCTTGTTTTATATTGTTCACAGGTTATATTTTTAATGCCCCGACGTAGCCTTGTCACTACTTCGTCGAGGTTAGGCTCGGCACTTACTCAGTACATGGGGTCGGTTGTACTAATACTACACTCTGCACTCTTTTGTGCATATCCAGGTACCGACCAACGTTAGAGATTTTAGTAGCGATCATTCATCATTCGGAGACACGAGGTATATCTGTCGGCATTCGCAGATTCCTCGAGTCTTCTCCTAGTTTTATGGAGATTGTTTTACTTTACTCAAAACAGATATATTATTTCTTTCAGCCCATTATTTGTAGTATTTTTAGAAGTTCGTGAATTGTGACACCAGACCCTGAGGTAGTTTTAGAGTTATATACATTTAGCTCGTGGCTCTGTTATTTATTGGTTTATTATTTTATTCATGAAGTTACTCGTTGGAATTTATCCGACTTAGTTTATTTTAAATTGTTTTATTGCGTTTAAATAAATAATCAAAGAAAAATAGCTAATTGAAGTCTTTAGGCGCCATCACGATCCCTAAGGTTGGGAATTTGGGTCGTGGTACAGTTAGCCGTAAAAATGGCTTCCCCACAAGTTCTGTGGCAAACAAGAACTTATCAACAATGCGTTCATCATCTCCTTTAATGAACGATTCTTTCTTCTGGCAATCTCACTATATTGGGGCGTGTAAGGGTCATTTTTGATGATTAATTCCATATTCTAAACATATTTCTTCAAAAGGCGATTCATAGTCACCACCCCTATCTGTAACGACCCGACCGGTCACTACGAGCGTTTTAGCCCCGTTTCCCCTAGTTTTGCTTCATTATATGTGGTTCAACTCTTTTATGTTGTATTGGATTGGTTGGATCGGGTTCGGAGTGATTGAGGAGAGAAATGAGACACTTAGTCTCTTAAGTTGGTTAATTAGTTGGAAAAGTCAATCGGAAGTTGACCTATAAGTAAATGATCTATGAATTTGGTTTTTACGGTTCAGATAGCTTCGATAGGTGATTTGGGACTTAAGAGTGTGTTCGAAAATGTCACGACCCCAAATCCTAACAGGACGTGATGGCACCTATCGTGGAACTAGGCTAGCGAACCATCACTTTACTACACATTTGTTCAATTATAACAGTTCACAATATAATAACAAGCATGCAACTATAGCATCAAGTAATATAGTTAAGTCTTAACGTCCCAATAATAGTCTAACAAACCTCCCAAGAACTGGAGTCAATAGTCATGAGCATCTAAGAATAATTAAATCTAACTCTGCTAAAACTATAATATGTCTCTGATTCAAATGCTAAAGCTAAATAGGGAAGGGAAATGGAGAAGTTGTGGACGCTGGACAACTACCTCGAAATCCCGTAAAATGCTGCTATCGAACCTGCGTTAGCTACTGCTGCGAGCTAGTACCTGGATCTGTGCACAGAGACACAAGGAGTCTTTATGAGTACGCCAACTCAGTAGTAATGAAAATAAATCACAGTTTGAGAAATATAAACACACAGTACAGATACACAATTTCACAAAAGCCAGTAAAACACCAAGTCACCATGTAGTATTCATCGAATATATGAGTTCGAAAATCAGTTTCCAGAAATCCTTTGAAACAAGTGTAATATCAGTATATCTTAGTAAAATTCTCAGTAAAACCAGTTTGAAAACGAAGTAAATCACAGTTTGAAAACTCAGTAAAAATCTTCATAAAACTGCCCCTCGGGCCATAATCATTTCTCATCACAATATCTTTCAGTATTAGCCCCTCAGGCCACCTCACAATCACTCTGCCCATCAGGCAACCTCACCATCACTCTGCCCATCAGGCAACCTCACAATCACTCTGCCCATCATGCAACCTCACCATCACTCTGCCCATCAGGAAACCTCACAATCACTCTGCCCATCAGGCATCCTCACGATCACTCATCATAAGCCCCGCGGGCATCACTCAATCGTTACCGGTGCTCACTGGGGTGTATACAGACTCCGGAGGGGCTCCTACAGCTCAAGAGCTATAATAAGCCACAACATGGCATAAATCACACACATTATAGGCCCGCAGCCTCACACATATCATATCATCCTCACAATATAGGCCAGCAGCCTCACTCAGTCAGACACTCTCAATTTGCCCTCCGGGCCATAATATACCGGGTTCTAGACCCAAAAACAGTGTTTCATTTTCAAGAAGTAGTATCAAAATACTCTGAGTGTCAAAACAATTTCACAGAAAAGACTGAGTGAAAAATCATAACATATCAGTGAGGAAAATAGTAAAACATCCCCCAAGGGGTAAACAGATCGGCACTAGGCCCCAAACATGGCTTACAGCCCAAATCATATCAAGTATATATAGTACTATTGGAAGTAAGCTTTAAAAGCCGTTTCGCAACTCAATAGTCGCCTAAGTAAGGAATATATCTCCAAAGTTTCAACCTTTGCATTTCAAAACCCGTGAAAGGGTGCGTAGTCCGGGGTTTCATACCCTCAGGACAGGATTTTAAGACATTACTTACCTGAAAATTAGCCCGAAAACTATTCCGCAATGCGCTTGCCTCTCGAATCAACCTCTGAAGGCTCCAAATCTAACAAGTTCAAATTTTTATCATCAATATATGCTTAAGGAATAAATTCCAATTGAAAAATATCGAATTTAGCTCAAAACCCGACCCCCGATCCTGCGTCCCAAAACTCAGAAATTTTTATACAAAAGTGTTCTTCGCCCCCTCACGAGTCTGTACATATAAAGAACACTAAAATCGGAGTTCGTTTGACCACTCAAATCGACCCTTTAAGGTCTCATAATCTCAAGCCCTAAAACCTAATTTTTCTACTGATTTTCCATAAATTTACACTGGTTTTATGTTCTATAATCATCCATAATCGAGGTTTAATGATCAAAATACTAACCTCTATGAAGAACAAGGATTTCCCTCTTCAAAATCGTCCCCAAAAGCTCTTTTCCGTACAACAATGGTGAAAAATAAGGTTTAAGTCGCGAAAGGGTTTATTTAAATATGCCCAGGTAAATCCTTCATCGCGAACGCGGTACCTCGCCGCGAACGCATAGAACAAAAACTCCAGCTCCCCCATTTACTCTTCGCGAACGCGGTACACCACCGCGAACCATAGAACAAAAAATTTCAGGTTCCCTATTTACTCTTCTCAAATAGCCTCTAGTAGCATAGTCATAACTTTTTGTACAAAAATCCAAATGATAAACGGTTTTTATTTCTAAAAACTAGACACAAAGGGCTACAACTTTCAGTTTTACATCATCTAAAAATTCCTTATAGATTGTGAGATATGAGCCTCCGAAGTCAAACCGGCACAACAGATATTTTTCTTCTTCGCGAACGCGAGGCACTGTTCGCGAACGCGAAGAGCAAAGTCCCTGATGCCAAATTCTTCTTCGCGAACACGAAGGGGTCCCCGCGAACGCGAAGAACAACACCAGACACCAACAACAGCCATCTCAAAACAACCCGAAATGATCCGAAACCACTCTGAAACACACCCGAGGCCCCCGGGACCCCGTCCAATATCACACGACTCAGTCCCATAACACCCCACGGACTTGCTCGAGGTCTCAAATCACATCAAACAACGCTGAAACCACGAATCGTACTCCAATCCAAACTTTATGAACTTTGAAATTTTAAACTTCTACATTCGATGCCGAAACCTATCAAATCACGTCTGATTGACCCCAAATTTTGCACACAAGTCATATTCGACATTACGGACCTGCTCCAACTTCCGGAATCGCATTCCGACCCCGATATCAAAATTTCCACTTCCGGTCGGATTCTTCAAAACCTTCAAATTTCTATCTTTAGCCAAATGACTTCAAAATAACCTACGGACATCCGAATTCACTTCCGATCGCGCTCCTAACTCCAGAATCACCATACGGAGCTATTCCCAGACTCGAAATCCCAAACGGACATCTATAACACTGAAATGCCTTCAAGCCAAACTTAGGAAATTCCTTAAAATGCTAACTTCCACAATATACACTGAAATGCTCCCGGGTTATCCAAAACCCGATCCGGACATACGCCCAAGTCCGAAATCATCATACAAACCTGCTGGAACCTTCCGATCCTGATTCCGAGGTCGTTTCCTCCAAATTTCAGTCTTAGTCAATTTCTTCAACTTAAGGCTTCCGAAATGAGAATTTTCTTTCCAATTTGACTCCGAACTTCCTGAATCTCAACTCCGACCATACGCACAAGTCATAATACCTGAAATGAAGTTGTTCATGACTTCCAACCACTGAACGACGCGCTAGAGCTCAAAACGACTGATCGGCTCGTTACAAAAGTTATTCGAAGGTCCGTGGTAGAATTAGGCTTGAATTGGCGAAGTTGGATTTTTGGAGATTTCCGGCAGGCAACGCAAAATTAGCTATCGTGGTCGAAAGGGAATTATGAAAGTTAGAATAGGTTCATAGTGTCGTTTGTGCGGTGTGTGCAGAATTTCAGGTAATTCGGACGTGGTTTGGTTGGTTTCGGAATCGTTGGCAAATTTCGGAAGTTTAGAAATCCGTAGGCTTGAATCCGAGAGTAATTTTGTGTTTTAATGTTGTTTTGAGTGTTTCGAAGGCTCGACTAAGTTCGTGTGATGATATATAAGGTGTTGGTATAATTGGTTGAGGCCTCGAGGGGCTCAGGATGATTTCGGATGGCCATCGGGGAGTTAGGACTTGGGAAAAACCTGTTGGTGTTGCTGTTCTGGTTTTCCGCACCTGCAGAAGGGAGATTGCAGGTGCGGTTTAGGGTCGCAGGTGCGGAGTTGGAGGCCTGGAGGTTTCCGTAGAAGCGTACGTGCGAGCGCACCTGCGATCCCGCAGGTACAAAGTGATGATCGCAGATACGGGGCAAGTTGGGTAAGTAATTTCCGCTGATGCGGTGGTCGCATGTTTTACTGATTTCATAACTTAGTCTTATTTACTTCGTTTGATGCATAAAATGATATTATGGGCTGAGCACCCTGTTTTATTGATTGCCCGAGTGGCTTGAGAGGTTTCTGATTGAGTGAGGCCGAGGGCCTGTGTTGTGAGGATATCATGGGATTAGGCTGCGCGCCACAACATGTTGTACTGATTTATGAGATATGAGAGGCCGAAGGCCTGATTTATTATGCCACGAGATGGCTTGTTATAGCGCTTGGGTTGTAGGAGCCCTCTGGAGTCTGTATACCCACAGTGAGAACAAGTACCCTAAGTGAGTGATATGATGTTGCCTGCGAGGCTGTTCTTGATTCATGTTGTGCCAGAGGTGCTGATTACGAGTGATTGTGAGGTTGCCCGATGGCTGATTTTGAGTGATGTTACGCCCGAGAGGCAATTTTTTATACATGTTTTGCCCGAGGGGTTATTTATGATTTTCATTACTTTTACTCTAAACTTATTTGAACCTTTGTTGGAACTATTGGAAAAATATCTTCAAACGATTCTTTTTACTAAAATTGGATTTTAAGCGAAACGATTTGACTTATATACTATTTTGAAGGCAGGTTGTACTTATTGTGATTTCATAGCGTGGATTTATGTGTTTCTTACTGCTCAGTCTTTATTTATATTCATTACTTACTGAGTTGGTGTACTCACATTACTCCATGCACCATGTGTGCAGATCCCGGGATTTCTAGACGTGATAGCGAGCGTTGATTCTTCCATCTGTCACGGATACTCGGCGCCGGCAAGTTAGTTGCATGGAGATCGCAGCCTTGACCTTCTCCCTCTTATCTCCTTTAGTCTATTTTACTATTTTCCAGACTGTAATAGTCTTAGTTGTTTTCGGATAGTCCTTAGTAGACGCTCGTGACTTGTGACACCCCGATGTCAGTTTTTTTTTTTTGTTTTCTTTCCGCACTTGTTATTTAAACTTATGCTATGAAGTTTTATTACATAATGGTTTAGAAACACCTTTATTATGAAATGTCGAATTATTCTAAAAATGTGTCGGCTAGCCTAGTTTCATGATAGGCGTCATCACGACCAGGTGGTTTGGGGTCGTGATACTATCACTTCTTATCATTTTGATTTTCTTGTTAAGTTTCGTTTCAATTACATTTTTGTATTACTTGAATGCATCTATTGTGGGCCAGGGTTTATTTGTGGTATTGTTGTTTCTGGTTCGTGGGTTAGGGTTTCATGAGTTCTAAAGTTGAATTTTCTTAGTTTATGATTTTCAGTGGTTGTTTGTTGTATATATTTTGGGAAAGGGTTATTTCAGTAATTATTATTGTTGTTTGTAGCATAAATGAGGGCATATGGTCCCCAATTTGGCATGCATGTGTCTTTAAGAAGGTGGGACATCATTGATTTCTTAATTTTATAATGTGGTTCCTCATATACTTTGTTTATTGAGGATCAAGCAACTTTCTCTTTCAATGTGCGGTACTTGACAAATCTTTATTCATTTATATTTTACTTTATCTAAATCGTGTGCCTGCCTTTATCATTTTCTACTAGTATCTAGATGGTCCCCCATTGTCAACCATTATTCTATTTAGTTATGTTTTTGTACTTTATTTATTTTTTGTTTCTTATCCTTTTGTATTATTTGTACTGCAGATTAAAGAGATGGTTATTGTGGACCTTTTATTCCATTATGGAGGTGACTGGATTAGGAAGCCACAAGTGGTATATTCAAGAAAATTGGTATACATCTGGAAAATATATGATTCTGACCTTCTGTCTTTTATAGATATAGTAGATGAGTATACTTCCAAGTTAGGATATGTTGGTGTTAAACAACTACTAATATGTTTTCCTTGTGGTAAATATTATGAAGTGGGTGGGGATGTGAGTATTAGGACTTTACAGTCTTTTATTTCTGACCAATTCAGTCTCATTAATATTTTTGTTGTTGAGGATAGTGAAATGGGTTTTCATGTTCCTAATATTATCAACCACACTGAATCATCCACAGTAGATAATCAGGTTGCCACTGATTGTTGTTCAAATGAAAGTGAAGATGATAGTTGCCAGTCAGATTATGATTCTGAAGACTTAGAGACACTTGCACTACAACAAAAAGAGAAATTGTTATAGGTTGACTGGCTATAACGAATTGTATAAGGGAATGTCATTCAAGGATATACTCGTGGCTAAAAAGGTGATAAAGCTTTATTGCTTAGAAAATTGTTATGGTTTAACACAACTTAAAAGTTGACTAAGAGGCTAAGGTATAGGTGTGAGGTAGGTTGCCCCTTTGTTTATCACATTTCTAAAGATGGTGCTGGAGTTAGTATTAGAACACTGAAGGCAAAGCATAAGTATAACCCTTCATTTGATAACTAGAGAAAAGTTTTGGAGAAAGTTCCGGAGGTGTTAGAGGAGAGAAGTTCTGGAATATAGATCCAGCTCATGCAATGGAGCCCCAGTGATGGGGAATCTGGCGGGTAGACCTAAAGTAGAGAGAAGTAGAGAAAAGAATGAGGCGGCTAATAGGCAAGGGGAGTGGTCTCAATCTAGAAAAGGAAGGGTGATGACTTGTTCTACATGTGGACAGCCTGGGCACAATTCAAGGGGATGTCAAAAGGTAATCTAGTTCTACTACAATAGTACTTTAACCTAATTGCTTTTTACTGCATACCTTATTTTTACTATATTGTTTTTTTTTACTTTGATAGTCGTTAAAGGAAAACAAACAAAGGGTGGTGGTAAGACAAAGAAGAGGCCATGATCATTGATTGATGAAGATAGTGATGGAAGCATGACAAGATCTACACCTTCTAGAAGGCTAACTATTGAAGAAAAGTTTCACTTAACAACACCCCAGCCCGGTCAATTGAGTCAAGCAAGTCAATCTAGTAGCATTGTAGGACCCCAATATAGGTTTATGCCAACACATTCTATGACAAGGAAGCAATTCATCAATAGTGCATCCACATTTCCAGACTTTGATTATCCAGAATTTGACAATCCAGACCCCCCTCTAATTCAAAGGAGTGTGTTAGAGGCAACAACTAGACTCCAAATGAGGGAGCAAGTTTGGGCACCAATTGGAACAAGGACTATCAACTTTGTTGGTGATGCCAATGGTGTGAGTGAACCAACACAACTTCCATACTCATCAAAGAACCTCACATGGAAAGGGAAAGCTGCTATAACAGGAAACCAGCTGGAGAGACAAAGATTGACCAAGTTGATGGCAAGAAAAGGAAATGACAATTCACAAATCTGAACATGTGAATGTCGTGATAGTTTTTGATGTCTTATGTAATCTAATTACTACATGTGAAAATACTGTTAACTTAATTTTAGGTTCAAAAATTATTGCAGTGGATGTCATATTATTACCTATTAGGTTCATGTGATAGCATATGTTGAAACCAGCAGTAACATTGCTGAAATTATGTCCAAATATGTGACTAGAAAACAACAGTAACATGACATTTACAAACCACCATTCATTGCACTAAAAGTTGAAACCTGCAGTAACATTAAACATTGCACAAACAATTTAATTCCATAAATAATGGACACTAGCAGTAACATTGGCACAAACCATTACACACATCGAATCAACATCAACAAGTTTTTAACATAACAAAATAACTAACAACTTTGACAATCATTCCGCCATTGAAGCTGCAATGAAACCCAGAAACGGTGCCGATGAAATCAGGAGAAGGAGCGACATCTTTGATACTTTTTCTTCCAAGGTTGACACTTTAACTACTTGATAATGGTTTGTTACTTCCATCGCAACTACTTCTTACTTCAATTTCTCACTGTCTAACTGAACAACACCCAATTCTCGGATTGCATTTATAGGTGAATCTGGGTAAACCTCATCTTCCCACTCCCAATACCCACAAGAATAAATCTATCAATATTATCAAATCACACTTAAGACTTGACTAAAAGCTTATTTCATACATAATTTAAACTTTACAACCTCAAGTACAAACCTTAGGCTTAGGGCATTTGTAGAACTTCCTTCCATAATTATAAACAGTTGTGGAAGTTATCCGGCTGGCTATCATCCCACATAACATAAATTTTTATTTTTTTAACTAAATCTCATATGTTACATATATGGAGGTTTAGGAGGAAGAAGACATTAATATGAAGGTGGATTTCCAACGTGGCTTTCCATCTTGCTTTCCATGTGGCTTTTTAATTGACTCGATGGACAACCATAAAAAAAAGGTGTAATTTAAGCAGGCTTGGTAATGGTAGGCCTTTAATTGGGCTGAGAGTATGACGGGCAACAGTTTTAAACTATTAACTAGAGGGACATATTAGCACATTTTCCCTTCTTAATTATCTAACTCGAGACTTTTGATTAAGAAGGTGGACAAACTTAACATTATTGACCATTTGTTTATGATTTCCAAAGTACAATGAGGTGTCTAGTTGATGACTATTCTTCATTCGCACATTCTTTAGCACTGGCAGTCAAACCTCTTTATAACAGACTCGTTTGTTCCAGATCTTTTTGTTGTTATAGTGAAGTGTTGTTATATAGAATATATTTTATAACATAGCATGGAAATTGGTTCCAAAGGGAACTTGGCGAATGATTGTTATATAGCGATAGTGTTATAGACAAGTTCTACTTTCTTTTTGAATATCTACAATTCTCTTTGGGAAATGGCTCCAAAACTATCTGTTGGTGATGTTGAACCTTACAGCTTTGAGCATTTGAAAGATATGACGGACAACTTTAATTTCTTAATTGAAGAGACAATGCACGGGAGATTGTTCGATGATAATGAGTCCAAAGTTCTATCAAAACATGGGATTTCTTTGTTCCATGTCGCACCTGCTATAGTGACCATCTATCTACATTTTTTGTATGTTAGCATATATTATAGTTTATTTTGTTGGATCCTATTTCTCTCTTTTTAACATTTTGTGTTGGGTTATTTGGAAAATTTATATAATGAACTTGAAATACTGAAAGATGAAAATCGACATCCATGTTTGATGAAGTTAAAGGGGTTCTGTTTTCAATATATACTTGCTCTTTGTCAGAGGTTCTTAGTTCTGGTATTGGAGCTAGCTACTTTAAGAAATTTTTCGCCAGCTATAGTTGATGACCAAGAAGGGGAGTTTTGGCGTAGCTCGTAAAGTTGCTGCCATGTGACTAGAAGGTCACGAGTTCGAGTCGTGGAAACAGCCTCTTGCAGAAATGCAAGATAAGGTTGTGTATAATAGATCTTATGGTTCGGCCCTTCCTCGGACCCCGCACATAGCGGGAGCTTAGTGCACCAAGCTGCCCATTATAGTTGATGACTAAATTTACTAGTTTTTGTGTGCTTTTAACGTGTTGTTTGTTCCTTTGTCAGGCGAAAACTTGGGACGGGATGATCAGTGTTGTCAAAGGCGCGCTTAAGCCTTGAAGCGAGGCTCAAAACATGTTGAGTGCTTCGCCTCACTTTGAGGGCGCTTTGGTGTCGCATCAAAGCTTTAAGTTATACTTTTCCTTTCCAATGAGTGTAATCCTGAAAAGGCGACCTTAAACAGTTGATATGATATTTCACTTTATTGTGATTTTTTTTTTCCAATTTCCTTGCCCATATATTTATTATTCATGCTTATAATGATTACTCTTGGACTACATACATATTTTTACTTTTACTGTCACGACCCAATTTCCTCTTCGTTGGGTATCGTGATGGCACCTAGTCCTTAACTTTTTGTGTCACGACCCAATTTCCTCTCCGTTGGGTATCGTGATGGCACCTAGTCCTAAGCACTAGGTAAGCCTAACATTTACGGAAAATACAACAACAATAATTTAACATTCTAATAATTTTTGAAATGAATTCTTTATACAATAAACATATTTCCCCAAAACCGGTAGTACAAGTCATAAGCTCTATACAACTGTTTAGAAATAAATAAAATAGTGTATGAACAAAAAAAGGACGGTGACTCCAAAAACCCCGAACGTTGTATCAGGTTTTACCTTGAGTCTCCACAACAACAATCTGTGTTGCTAGCTAACAATCAACCGGCTACACAATACTTGGAACTATACACAAAAATGTGCAAAAGTGTAGTATGAGGACACCACAACGGTGCCCCGTAAGTATCAAGACTAACCTCGGTGAAGTAGTGACGAGGAACAGTCAAGACACTCACTGGTCTAATGAACTTAACAAGTATAAGTATAGGAACAACGGTAATGACATCTACATAAGACTACGCAATAAGGCTAACAATACAATAAATTCAATAAGGGAGGAAACAACAAATATCAGCGAAAAACCATAAAATAACACAGAAGGATGAATGGAACACAACCTAAATCCGGAATCACATATACAACAAGGACAATTAATAACTCAGCAATTACAACTGCTTTTACATCAGTTTTTAGTCAACTTCACGAGGTACCGAACCTCGGACAACTCACAACTCACAGGTCCCAATATCTAAACCCTATTATTTGGCATCTTGTGCCCTCACTTCAGCTAATAATTCATATGAGGCAAGTACAACTAAGGTAACTGCACTCAACAATAGCAAGGAAAATCCCTTAATCCGATAAGAGGGCTAACTACGTGTATGCTTGTGCAAGTGTCCTAACATATTTTAAACAGCTAATATAAGCATAAGAGATAGGAACGGACAACACGTATGAGGTTTTCTCACAACTTTCACAAAATAAAGCTCACACAAGTACGTGTAACACTACACAAGTATCAACAATAAGAATGCCCTCAAGCCAACACAAGTCATCACAATTCAATCCCTGACACAGCTCACTTTGTCTCGCTACGTGTTCAATAGTAAAGTGAATGCCCGTCTTATCTCACTACACGCGCACAATAATGTTCCTACCTTGTCGCTCCACATGCGCAACCCACATATATTAATATCCCGCCTTGTCACGCCGCATATGCAAATATCAATAGTAACCACAGCACGACAGAAACCTCGTGCAACCCCGTATCAACAATCACATGGCAGAAACCTCGTACATCACAATAACCACAACCACACGGCAGAAACCTCGTGCATCACCACCAAGAGTACAACAACAACAATGATAATAATACAAGATACGGTAAATAAATCAACACAAGAACCTTCGATCACAAGAAAAAGGTAAAACTAGCTAACAAGGAAGAACCACAATAAGAAAAACTAGGCATGATAAGATTAACTCAACAAGAAAGAAAATAACATGTAACAATAGTCCACACTATAAGGTTCAACAACAAGAACTAACACGAGTCCAATAATTCCAAATAAGGGTAAGTCCACTAAGGCATAGAACCTCTAAGCTTATTCTAAGATTGAACAATTACGGGAGAGGTACAACCAATTCAACTAAAGGTATGCAATGAGAAGATCACTATAACTTCAAATAAGGGAGGGCATTTACAAAACATGAATAACTACAACTTCAAATAAGGATAAGCAATTAGGGAGAAGACAACATGGCAATGAAAAAAATAACAGTCTCAATTAAGGCACATATGAATCAAATATCAATAAGAGTGAATCACGAAGCAATTAATTCTAACTAAACCGGTAAAGGTGAAACGCGTAATTAAGGAATGTAATCATACAAGAACAACTACATTTTCAATGAATACAAGAACCTAGGAACCCTAAAAGTCTAATTTCCACAACATAAATCCGAGCACGTACTCGTCACCTCACGTACGCAGACTACAAATAACATAGAAGACTCAAATCCTACGGGGTAGTTCTCTCACACAAGGTTAGGCAAGATACTTACCTCAAAGAAGACAACACGTTACTCTAAATGAACTCCTCGGGTGAAACGACCTCCGAAAGGCCCAATTATAATCAAAATAACTTAAGAACACAAATAAAACTCATAAGGAACTATTCCGGATCATAAAGTCTCAATCTTTAAAAGAATCTAAAAATCTACCCAAAACTCGACCCCCATGCCCGTACCTCGGAATCCGACAAATTTCACAAAACCCGAACACCCATTCCGATAAGAGTTCAACCATACTAATTTTATCAAATTCCGATAACAACTCGACCTCCAAATCTTAAATTATCGTTTTTGGAAGATTTTGCAAAAATCTTGATTTTTCTTCCATAAATTCACGGATTCATAATGTAAATGAGTATAGAATCATGAAATATAATCAATATAGGATAAGGAACACTTACCCCAATGTTTTCCCACGAAAATCGTCCAATAACTCCAAACATCCTAAACGAAATCAAGAAAATGACCATTTTTGGTCCTTAAGTTTATGCCCATCCGTCACTAAAAGTCCATTTTCTGTCACAAAAAGTCCATTTTCCGTCACAAAAAGTCCACTCCAAAACTTGTTTGCACCAGCCCTCATTCAATCGATCATAACTTTATGTACGAATGTCCAAATAATAAATGGTTTAACTGTATGGAAAATAGAATCAAAGATCTACAATTTCATGTTTTGATTTCCAGTTCCTTATGGATTGTGAGATATAAGATTTCAAAGTCAGCTTCACGCATAAGAAATTTCTGGCGAAACTGCTTTACCAGCCTTCATTCAATCCATCATAACTTTGTCTACAAATGTCCAAATGATAAATGGTTCAACTTTATGGAAATTAGAATCAAAGTGCTACAAATTTCATGTTTTTATAACTTTCAGATTCTTTATAGATTGCGAGATATAAGCTTTCAAAGTTGGCTCCACGCACCAGAAATTTCTGGCGAACAGCTCTGCAACCGAAATTTCCAGCAACCCTCTTTGTCCGAAATTCTTTCTGTTTACCTTCCGATATTCACCCGAGGCCCTTGGGACCTTATCCATTTATACCATCATGATCCAAAATACAATATGACCTTAGTCGACGATTAAAACCACGTCAAACAACACCGAAATTACGAATCGCGCATCGAATCGAATTATGAGTTTTCAAATCTTTCAACTTCTATATTTTGCGCCGAAACGTATCAAATCAATCTGGAATGACATAATGGAGCTTTTCCAATTTTTAGAATCAAATTCTGACCTCGATATCAAAAAGTCAACTCTCGGTCAAACTTTTCAAAAATCTTTTACTTTTTAACTTTGCCAAAATGCGTTGAATTGTCCTACGGACTTCCAAATCCAAAACCGAACATGCGCTTAAGTCCGAAATCACCAATACGAAGCTATTGGGATCATCAAAATTCCATTTCGGGTTCGTTTGCTCAAAATGTTAACCGAAGTCAACTCAGTTGAGTTTTAAAGCTCTATTTCACATTTCAAACATTTTTTTCATATAAAAACAATCAGAAAAATTTACGGACTGCGCACGCAAGTCATAATATATATTACGAAGTTGCTCGGGAACTTAAGTCGCGAACGGGGCGTTAATTCTCAAAGCGATCGGTCGGGTCGTTACATTTTCTTTCGTTGCACCTTTTTCCATTAAAGCTCACACTTTATTTGCGCTTTGCGCTTAAAGCCCAATAGACCTTTGAGTTTTTTTGCGCTTTTCGCGTTTGATAACACCGGAGATGATAGAATGAAGGTAGCGATTCAACTTGCAAGCCTCTTCGCTGGGTAGTGTCACACCTTCCGGTACAATGATTGACAAGGTAACAAATGAACCATATGGCCCTCTTTACTTGCAGTGACGGATGCAACTCTTTAGTTACGCGTTTAACTGAACTCAATATTTTCGAGGCAGATCATCCGTATACATGCAAAAATCTATTAAAATTTTAACAAATGTTAGATTAGATCTGCACCCATAATCTTAAAAGTACGATGAATTTATTACCTAAGAACCTTAAAGGCCGAGTCCATCAAGTTTAAATCTTGGATACGCCTCTGCTTACTTGATGAAGTTTTACAAGTTACTGTTTGATCGTCTTGCGGGGCTTCAATATAAAAGTATTCGACTTTGGTTACCTTGCTCCCATCGTCTCTTTGATTTTTGTTGTCTTATTTAGTTCAATGTCTGTACTGCTAGTAAACTAGAACCAGCTATGCTCTAATGCTGTATGTTATCAATCTTATAAGAATATCTCTGCATTTGTTTGCATATTCTGCCAATACTAAATTTGTAATTTCATTTCACTCGTTATTTTTTGCTCTTTCGTGTTCAATCATCAATGTCTATCTCTATTCTATTGCCTGAGTAATAGGACAGATAAATGACTGTCGTGTTATGTCGAGGAAGAGGCGAACCCGAAAGTAAAGAAGATAAGGAACACCAAATTTTAACGTGGAAAACAATTCAAGTCGAAGGTAAAAACCACGGGATCACAAAGATCCAAAAAGCTCCACTATAATAATAAG
>ML284875.1:0-42984 GCA_005239495.1 Nicotiana undulata
TGATTATCATGTTCATTGCATAGGTGATGTGACGAGTACCTATGCAATGTGTGTCAAGCATGCGCGTGAGTTCATTTTGATAGAAATTGCAGTATTCCTTCCATGTTTAGCACATTATGAGATTGTCTTTACCTGGTAATCTATTCTTGTTGGAAGTATTGACTGTTGAGTTTGAGAAAGTGTTGATATGATTGATAAACCAAATGTAGAGGATNGGATTGTTTGTTATTTATCACACGAGGGGACATGCCGTGTTGATCGTTTATTGTTCATCGCACGAGGGGACATGTCGTGCCGATTGTTTGTTATTTATCACACGAGGGGACATGCCGTGTTGATCGTTTATGTTTATCGCACGAGGGGACATGCCGTGCCGATTGTTTTACATTGATTATACCATATTTTTCATAGTGAGGAAGAGAGTAAAAGCACGAAGGGTGATGTCGTGCCATTAATTACATTCTTGGCATTTGAACTTGTCGTTACTTGGTACTTTCTGTTAAACTGCTTCTTATCTGTTTTCTTATGATCAATATACTGTCATATCTCACTGGTGACCCCCCCCCCCTTAACTGCTCCTATTTCCCCTAATTTGTCTGTTTAATTCTTGCGTTGCTATCTGGGTTATATGTTGTAGAATAGGACAGGTGTATATCGTTGCTAAGTCTAGCCTCGTCACTACTTCGGCCGAGGTTAGACTCAGCACTTACTCAGTACATTGGGTCGGTTGTATTGATGCTACACCTGCACTTCTTTATGTTGTGCAGATCCCGCAGCCGGACCCAGTGGACATCGTTAGAGGGAATACCCTTCAGTCCACCCAGAGCTTCAAGGTATACCCGCTGGCGTTCGTGGGCCTTGGTGTCTCTCCTACACCTGGATTTCCTCATTGTCTTGCCTTTCTCTTCTAGTTCCAAGACAATTATATATTTTCTTTCAGACTTTGTATTTAACACTCAGTTTAGTTAGTTCGTGAGGTTGTGACACCCCGGTTTTGGGATTGTTCGTTGTTGTTGTCTTATCAATTCATTATGAGTTTTTGAGGTAATATTATTTTCCTGATGTGAAACGTTTGGTGTGATATGGGATGTTCAGTAAAGATTTGAAAGTTAATAGTGTGGGATGTTTTCGGTAAAGGTTGAACATTAATGAATTCGAGTTATTTCAGTAAATGTTTGAAGTTTAATGGTTTTTAAATACTGTTACGTTGTTCTATCGAGGTCAAATGTTGTGTACGTTGGCTGGTCTAGCGGCTGCAACGTTAGACGCAGTCACGACCTTGAAAGGTGGGAATTCGGGTCGTGACAGCCAGTGTCAAGAAAATGATCAACAGGTTATGCTGTTGTCAAGAAAATATCACTAGGTTATGCCTGTGTCTGGAAAGGTCAACAGGTTATGTTGTTGCTTGGGGAAAAGAGATCACTGGGTTATGCCAGTGTTAGGAAGTGATCAACAAGTTATGCTGTTGTCAGGAAAAGATCACCAGGTTATGCCGGTGTCTGAAAGGTCAACAGGTTATGATGTTGCCTGAAAAAGGAGATCATTGGGTTATGCAAGTGTCTGGAAATGATCAACAGGTTATGCTGTTGTTAGGGAAAAGATCACCAGGTTATGCTGGTGTCTAAAGAGGTCAACAGGTTATGCTGTTTCCTGGGGAAAAGAGATCACTGGGTTATGCCAGTGTCAGAAAATGATCAACAAGTTATGATGTTGTCAGGAAAGATCACCAGGTTATGCCGGTGTCTGGAAATGTCAACAGATTATGACAAAGAGATCACTGGGTTATGCCAGTGTCAGGAAATGATCAACAGTTTATGTTGTTGTCAGAAAAAGATCACCATGTTATGCTGGCGTCTGCTAGGGAGTGGGACCCTATGTTGGCGTCAACTAAGGAATAGAATATTCTTAGGTTGGAAAAGGTTTAGCTAGGGATTGGAGACCCTATGCTACTTTAGGTTTGAATTATTTTCAACATCATTTCTTCTTCTTTTTTCTATTTTCTTCTTCTTTTTTATTTATTTATTTTTTTCATTTTTTTCCAGAAAATAAGTGAATGCAGGAAAGGATTTTTAGAGGAAACTTCCCTTTTTGGAGTCAATGTTGCAGAGCTCCTTCTAGCTCTTGCGCAATTTCTTTTGGTTGCACCTACTTTTTGCACGGTTGCTTTCGAGTTGCACCTGTTTCCAATTTTCAAACAAAGAACAATTTGCTAGTTTGAAATGGTGGTTGGTTTTGCGGCCTTGATTATTTCATGTCACATCCCAGAATCCTAATCCAGGTCGTGATGGCGTGCAACGATGGGGTTAGGCAAGCCAACACAAATTACACTAAGTGTTACCCTTCCCATTTAATTAAACAAGTCAACATTTACAAATTTTAAACAATTAAACATGATGATAGCTTAACATGGAAATAAAGCATAACACTACATGGCCAAAATAAAGCATATGCATGCCTGTACAACCCAAAACCCAAAAAATATATATATATATATACAGTACGCGTGTGCCAGGAACTAGTTTCACGAGTGCCATGAGCATTCTAACGGAATATACAAAGGAAAGTAATATATATACAAATCCTCGGCTGGATGAAATAGTCGGGGGAAATAACAAAAGTAAGTGAAAACTCCATGGTGCTGCTGGAAATCGCCAGAGGAAGCAGCTCACCGTGAAGTCAAGTCCCCAAGCTCAGGGTCTATCTCCGGTACAATAACCAGAAGCACCGGCCTCAGAACCTGTACAGTTAAGTACAGAAGTGCAACATGAGTACATATTAAATAAATATGTACCCAGTGAGTATCCCGCATAAACTCAAAGAAGTAGTGACGAGAGGTCGACTCGATACTCACTAAGGTCCAACAGTAAAAACATATGATAGAATATAATGAAATACAGTAGGCATGTCAGAAAATAAGCAACAAGTATACATCAAGAGCAGAAATCCAACAACTAATGAACTAAACAATAAAGCACTTTCAAGGGAAGACCACCGAACGAAACAATAATCACAAATTCTTAGATCCGCTATGGCGTACGGACCGCTCCCATAAGGTACCTTCTAAACTCGACGTGGCGTACGGCCCGATCCCAAATGTATTTCAAGTATTTCTCAACATTTTCGTGGCGTACGACCCGATCCCATATATATCAAAATTATTCCTCAACACTGTCGTGGCGTACGGCCCGATCCCATATATATATTTCAAACACTTTTCAACTCTGCCGTGCCGTACGACCCGATCCCATATAGACATAATCACTCTCAAACCCGCCGTCTTGATCCCATATATATTTCAATTACTTTCTTCCATAACAAATTCCTTTCCTTTCAACAACTATCCATAAAGCCTCAGAGGAATAATACTATACAAAACATAATCTCATAGTACATATGGCGTCACAATGAATCATATAGAGCATTTCAAGGAAGCATATAAGGCATTACGAGGAAGCATATAAGGCATATAAAGCATTACGAGGAAGCATATAAAGCATGATGTGGGCCTTACTACCCGGACATAACAATGATAGAACTACGTACGGACTCTCGTCACTTGGCGCATACGTAGCCCCCAAACAATTTACACATAGCATATACATCACCTATGGGGACAATTCCCTCTTATGAGTTTAGAAAGGAGACTCACCTCGTGTCGAATCTATCCCTCGGACCACAATTGCGCCCGAAACTCCGAACTCTACACTCGAGGACTCGCTACTAGCCAAAAAGGTGTAAAATAATATCAATGCATGCATAATGTGGGAAATTATCTTAGTTATTTACTAAAATCGCTATTCTTGAAGAATTCCCAAATTCCAACCTCGGCCCTCATGATCAAATTCCGAAAATTCTCGAAGGGATCACTCACCTAAAGCCTAAGGATCAATAATGTGTGGTTTCTAATTGAATTCATGGCCTAAAATGGAAAATCACAAAATCCTCAAGACCCCTAAAATTACTACCTAATTCTATGATTTTAGATAATTTAGTAGGGAATTTAACTAGGAATTAATGTTTGAAACTAATGCTAGATAGGGAATTCACTTACCTCAAGTACTAGGTTGAAGGCCCTCTTGGAAGCTCTCAAATAACACAAGGAAGAAGATGGAAAATGGAGGAAATGACTCAATCCCGTGTTTAAATGAAATATCACTGCTTGGCCTACAGAGATCCGCACCTGCGAGTTGGGGCTCGCACCTGTGGAATTGGGCAAGAAGGGCTAGGGTCTCACATGCGGAGCTGGAGACCGCACTTGCGAAAGAGGAATTTCACCTGCGGAACCTTCGCATCTGCGAGGCTGGGACCGCAGGAACGGTCCCGCACCTGCGGCTGGGCAACCGCACCTGCGGCTGGGCAACCGCACCTGCGGTCACACCAGATCAGGTGCACCAGCTGCATCTTCAGCTGGTTTTTTGGCCTCGTGTGGTGTCCGGGAGGAACCTGGGCCCACCCGAGCCCCCGTCCAACTATACCAACTAGTCTTAACTAATAATACAGACTCGCTTGATCCTTCAGAACACCCAAAACAACGCTAAATCTAATAATCACCCCTCAAAACCCCTAGGATCAAACTTAAGGATTTCTAAGTTCTTGATTTCTATAACAACGCGCCGGACCGACCTATACTACCCTGAACGACCCCAAATTTTGCAGACAATTCATGAATGACATAATGGAACTATCCCCAGTCTCGGAATTTCATTCGGACCTCGGGAACATAAAATCACATTCCAAACCAAATTTCAAATTCTATGAGATTTCTCAAAACTTCATTAACTCTAAATTCCCCATTTTGATCCGAAACCCGTCAAATCAAGTTCGTTTCTTACCAAATTTCATAGATAACTTAAATAACACATATTGAACCTGTTCCGAGCTCCGAAACCATAATACGGGCCCGGCGGCACAGGTTTCACATCAAGGTTCATTTTTATAAGCCTTTATTATTTTTAGAAAATAATTTTCTTTAAAAACTCATTTCTCGGACTTGGGTCCTCGGGATTCGATTCCGGGCATACGCCCAAGTCCCATATTTTCCTACGGACCTCCCGGGACCGTCAGATCACGAATCCGGATCCGTTTACCAAAAATATTGACCAAAGTCAACTTTATTTAATTAATTATCATGAATTCAGCTCTTTAACCAGTTGTCACATAAAGGCTTCCCGGCTACACGTCCAGGCTGCGCACGCACATCGAGGTGAGATTAATGGAGGCTTTCGGGGCCTCGGAACACCATCATAATTAACTTTACATAAGATGACCTTTCGGGTCATCACATTTCAACTGCTTGATCTCGGCCCCTTTGACGAAGATCTCTACCGCTTCCTTGCTTGCTGGGGATCGGGTTTAATTTCTAAACCCGGGGACCTTGGCTTTCCAGATCCATGGCGATCGGTCACGTGGGACCCAACATTTCGACTTTTTTTGCCTTTGTAGGACTTTCACTTGCTTTTTCTTTTGGATTTCCAGAGTATCGAGGGGAGTTTTGGCCCCTAAATATCTGCTGCAACGGTTAGTCGCGTGGGACTTAACCTTTCCAACTTTATTTCGCCTTTATTGGCCTTTCATTTTTGACTTCTCTTCCAACTTTAACTTTAGGGCATTTGGAATATTTTGGATTTTCAAACCTTGCCGAGATGGTTAGCCACGTGGGGCTCAACCTTTCAACTTCATTTGCCTTTATAGGCGCTTCAATTTGATTCTCTCCTTTCAAGGGTTTTGAGTTTGAAGCATCGGCCGCTACGGCCAGTCGAAATCGACTTGATGCCCCTAACGAGGCTGGGCGCCTTTTGCTTATTAGCCGGTGCCAAATGAGATCTTGTAAATTAGTTTTGCCATCCTTTCTTTTCCTTAATTTAGGAACAGATTTAGACCGAAAAGGATTCAAAAGAAAATAAGTGATAGAGGTATCCCTTTCGGGGAAAGGAAGGAAGGACTTATCTAGAGTGCATACATACTTCAATGAACATGACATGCCCTTTGGACTAGATGCCTGATCTGGGTAAACCGTCTGACTCTTAGAAATTCATCACAACTATCACCCCGAGATTGAGAAACCTTGCCCCAGACTGTGTCCATGTCAGTGGTCCATTATCCTTTTCGATTAGTGGCGCCCTTTGCGGGTTTTTGCCGACTAACCTCTCTCATTTCTCTTCTCACCATCGCTCTGTAGTGCTATTTGTGAGTTTTCACTAACAAGACCCTCTCATTTTCAATTTCTCTTCTCATCGTTGCCTTACGGTGCCCGTGTGGGTTTTAACCAATAAGACTCTCTCATTTTACTTTTCTCTTCTTACCGCCGCCTCACGGTGCCCGTGTGGGTTTTCACTGATAAGACTCTCTCATTTTATTTCTCTCCTTTGGTTGTATCAAATCCAAGTAACTGTATCCTCCAATTCAGACATCTTCACTGATTGATCGGAAGGACTTGACCAGGATTTAGGTAAAAAGAATGTGAATTGAATTACAACTTTGGAATCTTTCAGGTGAGATCACCTCCAAACATATCACAACATTTTCCACAGCTTAAACTCTTGGGGAAATGTGGAATTTTATTTTGGTGTGACTGAACCCCAGGGAGAGGCTGCCTACGTATCCTTTCGGAATCAAGTCGAACGTAGTTCAGGGAACATTTTTGTTTTGGTTTTTGTTTTGACTTTTCTTTTGTTTTTCATCATTTTTTTTCAACAACACCTTCAGGTTCCAAAGAGGGTAATCAAAGAAAAGTAATTGACTCAAAGGGTTTACAAAAGTTGGGTAGTGTTTGGGGTAGCGTGAATGAAAGCTTTCGTCATTTCGATCGGGAGCGTTAACATCATGAAAAGGTCAAACATAGTACCTTTTGACTTTATCTGCATTGACAACCGTTTCGGGGTCATCTCCTTCGATGTCCCCTAAGTACAATGCTCCTTTTGGTAACAATTTCCTTATGATGTATGGACCTTTCCAATTCGGGGCGAATTTTCCTTGCGCCTCTTCATGGTGTGGGAGGATACGTCTCAGAACGAGCTGACCCACTTCGAAGTTCCTAGGCCGCACTTTTTTGTTATAGGCACGGGCCATTTTTTGTTGGACAATTGCCCGTGGCAAACTGCGGCCATTCTTTTCTCATCAATCAGAGTTAAATGTTCTAGCCGGGTTTTAACCCATTCATCATCCTCAATTTTAGCTTCGACAACGATCCGAAGGGAGGGAATTTCAACTTCTGCGAGTATTATCGCTTTTATGCCATAAACCAATAAATAGGGCATAGCTCCAACCGATGTGCGTACGGTCGTGCAATATCCCAATAATGCGAAAGGCAATTTCTCGTGCCATTTCCTAGAAGTTTGAATCATTTTTCTGAGGATTTTCTTGATATTTGTGTTTACTACTTCAACGACGCCATTGGCTTTGGGACGGTAAGGGCGGAATTGCGATGTGTGATTTGAAACTGTTCACATACCTCCCTCGTCAAGTTACTGTTTAGATTTGACAAGAAAGTCAAGGCAAGACAATTCACAGCGGGGCAGCTGGTGTTGAAGAAGATTTTTCCACATCAAGACGAAGCCAAAGGGAAATTCTCTCCCAACTGGCAGGGTCCGTATATGGTTCACAGAGTACTGACAGGAGGAGCACTTATACTTGCAGAAATGGATGGAAAAATCTGGCCAAAGCCAATCAATTCAGATGCAGTCAAACTCTATTAAGTGCAATCCTTTATGCCTTTATCAATGTTGTAAACTGAACTACGCCCGACCTGATTCCCGTTTAAGAGGGGATACGTAGGCAGCCCTATGGATTCAGTCACAAATCAATAAAATTTTCATTTTTCCCCGCAATTGGAAACTGGGGCAGAATTTTGAGGAGGACCCTCAAAATTCTGAAGCAAGTTCTGCCGATCGCCACATGTGCAACAGTCAGAAACGTCAACCCATCAAACTAGGGCAGAATTTTGAGAAAGACCCTCAAAATTCCATAGCAAGAGAGGTTGCAACGTCTTGAACCATGTCATGGTCTTCGGTTCATCTAAAGCTATTTTAAATTATATGTTTATGATATACTTTTACAAAATCATGCATACTTATTCTTGAAACAACTTTGTTTAGCAAACGCTACCCCAGTGATACAAATGATATCATCAAATCAAGACGAACGAGTCAAGAAAGGCCAGCGGGGATACGAACTAACCTCCCCATATACAGAACTCACGATTTTTCTTTAGATAAAGGCATAAAAGATTGCAAAGGCCCAAAGCACACTATTCGCCCGAAGGACAAATATTGTTACGATCCTCAAAACCGTCGCACCTGCCGACATTATTATCAGCCTAAAAAAACGATGCTTCATAATCGCAACACTCACAACGGTCGCCAAACCGCAATTTATTACCAGCTAAGAATCCATTTAATTCTTTCATAAGGCTACCTTTCTACCTTCCGAGACTAAGCATTGTCTCCATCTCCATCGACATTCTTGCATAAGGATACCTTTCTTCCTTCCGAGACTTAGCACTGTCTCCATCTCCATCTGCATCTGCATAAGGCTACCTTTCTGCCTTCCGAGGTTAAGCTCTACCTCCATCTGCATTCTTGCATAAGGCTACCTTTCTGCCTTCCGAGAATAAGCATTGTCTCCATCTCCATCTCCATAAGGCTACTTTCCTGCCTTTCGAGGTTAAGCTCTACCTCCATCTGCATTCTTGCATAAGGCTACCTTTCTGCCTTCCGAGAATAAGCATTGTCTCCATCTCCATCTCCATAAGGCTACTTTCCTGCCTTTCGAGGTTAAGCTCTACCTCCATCTGCATTCTTGCATAAGGCTACCTTTCTGCCTTCCGAGACTAAGCACTGTCTCCATCTCCATCTGCATAAGGCTACTTTCCTGCCTTCCGAGGTTAAGATCTACCTCCATCTGCATTCTTGCATAAGGCTACCTTTCTGCCTTCCGAGACTAAGCTCTGTCTCCATCCACATCTGCATGAGGTTACGCTCTACCTCCATCTGCATAAGGCTACTGTTCTACCTTCCGAGGTTAAGCTCTACCTCCCTTTTCATAAGGTTACTTTTCTACCTTCCGAGGCTAAGCTCTGCCTTCAATTTACTTTTCTATCGAGACTAAGCATTGTCTCAAGCATTATTTACTTCGCTTTCCTTTCGGGATAAGCTCTGCCCTTTCAATATGCAAGACTAATCTTTGTCTTGTTAACATCATATTTATTGTATCTTCATGGGCTGTAATATCGCAAACTTATCCAAAGGCGTCATTGTTCGGAGGCACCATCTTCATGGCCCGAGAACACCATGCCATGTCCTGAGGATCTCTTTCAATTTTTTGCATATCTTATTCAAAGGCGTCATGGTTCGGAGGCACCATCCTCATGGCCCGAGAACACCTTGCCATGTCCTGAGGATCTCTTTCAATTTTTTGCATATCTTATTCAAAGGCGTCATGGTTCGGAGGCACCATCCTCATGGCCCGAGAACATCATTTCATGTCCTGCGAATCCTGCATCGAGAAATCCATGGCCCATAACATCATGGTCTAAGGACGTCATCCTTAACAGTACAAAGACATCATAATAGTCCGACGGGAACTCGTGTCATGTTTAAATTACGCACAATATATGCTTGTATTGTCTATTTGTAGGTAATCTGGCAAGCAACGACCTTCCTAGCAGGAGTGGTCCGCTCCAGTTCTCCTAACTACCTTGTAAGCCTCTTATTCATCCAACCTTGTATGTTGCATTCATTCTTGAAAACTCCGTCAGTATACTTCATCGATGTCTCCTGAACTACATTCGGCCAGATTCCTGTAAAACCAGCGTTATGCAGGCAACTCAAATACCAGGGTGCGGCCTAAATCTCTTCAAACCGTTTCGCTCAGTGAAAATTGGCCATCATATCTTTACCCGACAACTCTTTCATCCTTCCCGGGTAAAGAGGGGCACCTGTTGATACCCAATTTTTCCTCAAATTATTTTAAATTTGCATATATACCTTCAAAATCACTTTTTATAACAATGGGATTTTTCCCATAATTTTCCCATATTTCTATCAATTTATTTCTAATTTTATCCAGTACTTTTATATCCCATAATTAATCATAAATTGCATTGCAAAGGATTTCAAAATATTTCTTAGCTTAATATATTATTTTTAATCCCATTAGGATTTGATTATTTCACAAACTAGCCAATTTGGCATTATTTGACTATAATTAAAATAGCTTTGCAATTATAACCTAATTATACATTGTGTGATATTTTAATTCAATAATTAGTTGTTTCATATTTTAAATACTAGTTAATCACTTTAATTTCACCTATTTAGACTTAATTTCATTTTATATAATTATCAGCTATTTTTATTAATTATTTACCTAAGTTTAATGGGTATTTAACAAATAACCATTCTTTATTTTAATTATAGCCAAGTTACATCAAACCCCAACCTAATTAAAACAGCCCAAACTCAGGACCAATCCATATAAATCCTACCTAACCCAACCTGTGTTTTAATCTGAACCGTTGATCAATTTTGATCAACGACTCAGATCATCCGTTACCTTAATTAACCCTTAACGTCCTACCCCAAACCCTCATTTCCCCTTTTCATTCTCTCGTTACACTCCCCTGTCCTCTCCTCTCATCTCTCTCAAATGCTCTTTGCTAGAACCGCCATGGTTCTCACCGGCCGTTGCTTTGCCGGTCTTTATGGTGGTCTCACCACTCTCCCAACCTCAAGACTATCCATCCTACGCCGGGTATCACTGCCTTGAGGCCCTCAGAGGAACCATAAGGCGGTCCACTCACCTCCCATGGTTTCTCATGTCATTTTTCGGCCATCCGTAAGATCCTATTATTTCCGGCTAGAACCAATGGTTCTTAAGTCGTTTCTCCTTCTCTTTGGGTTGTCTCTAGATAACCTAACTGTTAGCCCTTGATTTTCTTAGATCTGCAATGGATCTGGGCACGTTATGAGTTATTCTCTTGTTTCTTTAAAGGTTTTCCGATTTTCCCTAAAAAATAACGCTTCATCTTCAACTAGGGTTTCTTAACCCCATTCAAAGCACTTTCTCTTCTGATTTTTTGGTACTAAACTATGATTCTCAGTACATTTTAAACGTTTGATTAAGTTTTCTTTCTTTACTTGAGTTATTCTGTTAAAACCCCCAATCTTTAGGGTCTTGAGTTCATCTTGGTTGCTACGTTTAGTCGATCTGTGTGTTCCTCGCAAACATCCCATGCCTTTGTGATTTTTTCTTACGTTTGCGTCTTGTCTATATCATACTCTATACGAAACCTTAACTCATCTTTGATATTGTTCTTCTTGTGATCCTGATTCTAGTTTATTACATGCTTATTCTCATAATGTTATGATGATTCAGTGTTATCTTCTCTATATCTTTAGAACTGTGACATTTTCCTTAAAATTATGATTCTGTGAATTTCCCTTAGGGTTCTTTACTGATTTTTTGCATATTTGTGTGACATTTGCCTTATTTGATAATTGATCCCCTGTGATTTCGAGGGATCTCTTACTGATTTTTAGAATTATTCTCTACCTTATGTATGTGACAATATATTTTCCTTAATTAACATGTTCTGTACCTAGCCCTAATCACGTGCCCTGTTCTTTACTACTCTTTGTACGAGTGATATCCGTCTTCCAAATTAGTTCTCTTTCCTTTTTACTACTGTGGCATCCGTTTGAACTATGACCCCTTAATTGTGGGGAGTACTTGTATTGATTGGATCCTAATTGTGTTTACTTCTATAATTATACACTATACTTGATTCCTTTCCTTATTTTTGCCACTACTTGTTACCGTTTGGGTGTGATTCCTTAACTAAAGGAATTATGTATACTAAAATTGATTCTAATTGATGTTTATTTCTATAATTGCTGCTGAGCTATTATTTTTACCTTATTCCTCTGCCTATTTTTCAAACTATATATACTCTATTCATTCATTAACACAAGGAGACGAACACATTGTTCAAAAAACTCTCTCTAACACAAAAAGAAAAAAAACTCTTCTGCTCTCTTTTCTCTGGTTACTTATTCTAGGTCAGCCGGTTGTAAACCAAGGCTGACTACTGCACTCTTTGATTCTTCACTCTATGTTTGCTCTCTTCTATACTGGTATGTCCTGATTTTAGTTTAAGTACCAAAAACAATATGTTTCTTTTGCTACTTCAATTCATCCTATTTCTAATATGTTTTGCTTATGGTTTTGCTGTGAAGTTTGTACTTGACCTAGTTGCTTTATTATGTACTCTCCTCCTCCAGACTCAGCATGCTTATGAAATGTTATTCCCCTTCTTATACATTTAGGTTATATTGTTTTGGGATCGGGTTGCATGGCAAAATGGATATTAGTATTATTCTTTGGGAGCAGGTTGCACGCCGTAACAGATATTGATATTATTGTTTGGGATCGGGTTTCACGCGTCATGTTGCTCCCAAACGCACACGCAAGTATACGTGGTCGTACGAGTAATAAAATGATAAGTCAAGGGTCGAACTTGTATAAACTACTCACTAAATCACTAAAATTGTTATTCAATCCAGCCAAGTTCAAGGTCCAAGAATATGATTATATTATACTACGATTCTAAGTAATAACTAAATTATCAAGTAACCAGTTGATTGTTTTGTATTCAGTATAGACAAATATTCCAGGGTTATGATCAATTAGCCATTCATATTGTGTTCTAATTAACTCTACCCTTCATACAATTCACTCATGGTTGCTAATTAATCGATAATTTATCTCATAGCCTTCTCCCAAAGTACTACTCGCCTATTCAAAATAGATTAACGCCTATATTCCTATGAAATTAATTTATTAAGAACACATTAAGATTACGATATTTAATTAAGCATGGTGACTAGGTATATTCCTATCCTAACTAGAAATTCGCTCCCCTTAAGGGTTAAGATCACGCTATCTTAAATCCTTCTCTAATCTATACATGACGTTTCCAAGCATAGCATAGATAGTAGATAGAACCTAACTGTTGGCCAGACAATTAAGAAATTAAACACAGAATTGAAGAAACAATCATATATTGGTGAATTATAATCAAGGTCAAGCTAACGTTAAACAATAATATTCATGGCTAAATCACAACCCCAGAACAATGGGTGTTTAGCTACTCATGATGTAATCAAACATATTCATAAGTGTTGAAAATTCTGAAAATACTAGAAAAAGATGAAGAAAACTGAGAATTCTCCGCTTCCTAACATTCAGGTGTGTGTTTTTCCTCCAAAATGGTGTCCACTCCTTCAAAAATAGGTTTAGTCTTGCTTTTATACGTGTTGGGTAGGTCTAGGGCCGAGTTAACCGTGTCCCGGGCAAAATAGGAAAAATTTCTGCCACCAGCGCCCTGGACACTGCCAGGCTCCCACCAGGGCGCTGCCTCTAAAAATGATTCTCCCTCCAGCGCCACAGGTGGCTCAAGGCGCTGCCTGTGGCGCCCAAATTCTCAAGATGCCCGATTTCGTTCGTTTTGGCTCTAATTTTGCACATTTCGCCCCCAATTGCTCCCGAATCGTTCCTACACATAAAAACACTTCAAATTAATGAAAATCATCACATTTAACATCCAAAATCCACGAAACAAAAGTAAAATATGAGGAGATATACATAAAAATATATATACTTTAAGCTAAACATCACTGCAACAGATATTAGTATTAATTTTTGGGATCGGGTTGCACGCCGCAATATATATTGGTATTATTGTTTGGGATCAGGTTGCACGCTGCAATGAATATTGGTATTATTTTTAAGGATCGGGTTGCATGCCAGAATGGTATTTGTGTACATATATATTTATGGTTCAAGTTGCGCGCCGCAACGAGGAATACATAATGACTGTTCTTGACTATTGGTTATGCATTTGTGTTGTTGTTAGAAGTTGAGCATAGTTGTTATTCAGGGGACCTCTATTGTGTATTTATTGTTTGACTTTTTTTATGTTAACTGTTGTTTCCTGTATTTATGCTATTGTTTTTACTTACACTCGTACATGTTTATAGTGAGTGCCTTGTTATGGCTTCATCACTACTTCATCGATGTTAGGTTCGACACTTATAAAGTACATGGGGCCAGTTATACTCACACTAAACTTCAACGCTTCTTGTGAAAATTATAGTATTGGTTCCAACAACGATTAGTGAAGACTCGGTCGGGCTATCTTTTCACAGACACTTTAGGTAGAGCTCCACAACATTATCAAACCCTGATGTCCCCTTCTTATTTCTTTGTTCTATTTATTTCATTCATGCAACATATTTTCATTTCTGACTTTGGTTGTAGTATTTTGTTTTAGTAGCTCATTCATACAACATATTTTCATTAGATTGTGTATTTGGAAATATTATATCTACATTGAAGTTCTACAACTTTATTTCTTCTTAAATTGCTTTTAAAATGTATTAAAAATTAATATTGTGTAGCTAATGTTGGCTTGACTAGAAAGTGAATGTTAGGCGCCATCACGGCCCCATGATTGGGATTTCAGGTTGTGACAACCCAATTCTATCATTTCAAATCGAGGTACTCAGTTCACTTTGCACTTTTGAAGAGCTGTTTAGTGAGAGTTGGGCGCAGAGGTGGAGCTCAGCACTGCATTACACCTGTAGATGGATGTACAGTCCAAGTGGACTATTCAAATCGTCGAGGATATGTTGAGGGCATGTTATAGATTTTTGAGGCCAGTGGAACCAGTTTCTACCATTGGTCGAGTTTGCCTACAATAACAAATACCAATCTAGTATTCCGATGGCGTCATATGAGGTTGTATACAATACGCCATTATGTTATCCTTTTGGTTGGTTTGAGACCAGTGAAGCTAGGATGTTGGGTACATACTTGGTTCATGATGCCTTAGATAAGGTGAAGTTGATCTGGATTCGCCTTCGGACAATGCCGAGTAGACAGAAGAGTTATGCATGAAGGAAGGTCCATGATGTGGCTTATATAGAGTGCGATAAGGTACTTTTGAAAGTTTCGCCTATGAAAGGTGTGATGAGATTTTGGAATAATGGCAAGTTGAGCTCGAGGTTATTGTCACGACCCCAAATCCTAACAGGTCGTGATGGTGCCTATCGTGGAACTAGGCTAGCCAACCATCACATTACTACACGTTTGTTCTATTATAATATTTCAAAAATAAATAATGATCAGCAAAATATGCAATTAACATTTTTCTCTAAGTCTTTAAGCAATTATAATATAATTCAACAGTCTAAACTAATCCCCTAAGACTGGAGTCAACTGATCACGGGCATATAAGAAATAAACTAACTCTGCTAATGTCATAATAAATGTCTATGAATCAAATACTAAGTATTATATGAAGAAGGGAAGTGGAGAAGCTGCGGACGCTGGACAGCTACCTCCAAATCCCAAACACTGATGACAACGAGATCGAACGACTACTGCTCCGAACCAGTACCTCGATCTCCACACAGGGGTGCAGGGAGTAATGATGTGTACGCTTACTCAGTAGTAATGAAAATATATCACAGTCTGAAATATATGAAACACACAGCACAAACCACCAATCCACAAAACAGCAAAACATCAAGTCTCAATACAATATACATAAGTTCGAAAACCAATTTCCAGAAAATCCTTTGAAAGAAGTATATTTTCAATATATATCTCAGTAAAACTCTCAGTAACATCAGTTTGAAAAATGAAGTGAATCATAGTCAAAACTCAGTAAAATATCATCATAAAAGTTCCCCTCGGGCCATAATCATCACTCGTAACAATTTCCCTCAGCACCTCACCATCACTCAGTATCAGCCCCGCAGGCAACCTCACTATCACTCATGCCTCCCAATCACTCATCACTCGGCACTCGCACTCAGTAGGTACCTGCGCTCACTAGGGGTGTATACAGACTCCGGAGGGACTCCTACAGCCCAAGCGCTATAAACAAGCCACATCATGGCATAAATCACTCTCAGGCACTCAGCCTCTCTCATATTATAACATCCTCAAAACATTGGCCCTCGGCCTCACTCAGTCAGACACTCTCAGCATGCCACTCGGGCCATGAATAAAATGGGGTTCTCGACCCAAAATAGTTTTTCATTTCAAAAAATAGTAATATTATCAAATAAGAGTGACAACAATTTCGCGACAAAGACTGAGTGTAAAATCATAGTTTGAAAGTAGTGAGAATATCAGTAAAATAGACCCAAGGGGGTTTAAACAGATCGGCACTAGGCCCCAAACATGGCTTACAACCGAAATATATAAAACATAGTAATATTATAACTCATATGCTTTAAAAGCAGTTTCGCAACTCAATAGTTGCCTAAAAGGAATATTTTTTCAAGTTTCCAATTCGTGCACGCCCCACACTCGTCATCCAGTGTGTGCGTCACTCCAAATCCGTGAAAGGATGTAAAGTCCGAGGTTTCATACCCTCAGGATAGGATTTAAAGACATTACTTACCTCAAACTAGCCCGAATATCTACTCTGCAACCCGCTTGCCTCTCGAATCAACTTCCGAGTGCTCCAAATATACCAAGATCAGATTTTTCTCATCAAATTATGCTAAGGGAATGAATTCCAATTGAAAAATATAAATTTTAGCACAAAACCCGAAATTAGCCAAAACCCGACCCCCGGGTCCGCGTCTTGGAACTCGACAAATTTTATACCAAAATATTCTTCATCATCTCACGAGTCCGTACATATAAAGAACTCGAAAATCGGAGTTCGTTTGACCCCTCAAATCATCCCTAAAAGATCTCATATTCTCAAGCCCTAATTCCATATTTTTCTACTGATTTTCATGAATTAAACACTGATATTTTGATCCTTAATCACATATAATCGAGTTTTAGGGTCCAAATTCCTTACCTCAATGAAGAACTATGGTTTTCTCTCTTCAAAATCGCCTCAAAACCTCTCTTCCCGTTCAAAAAAAGTGGAAAAGGGATTAATGGTCATGGAGGGTTTATTAAATACTGCCCAGGGATTTCCTTAATCGCGATCGCGGAAGGACCCTCGCGATCGCGAAGAACAACGTCGTTGGTCCCCAAAATTACCCTACGCGATCGCCACCTACACTCTGCGATTGTGATGCTCTACGCTTCACACCTACGCGAGCGCGACCAACTAATCGCGTTCGCGAAGAACAAACGCGTGACCCCGGAGTCAGGCCTGCCAACCCTGCGCGATCGCGACCTAACATTACGCGATCGCAATGAACAAACCTCCAAAGCTACGCGATCACAGCCCGACCTCCGCGATCGCACTAAAATTTCCTCCTGACCTCACTCAACTCTACGCGATCGCGGGCATGACCTCGCGATCGCGATGCACAAATTGGTGTTGTGCTAACACCAGAAAAACAGTAGACTTTTCCATGACCAAAACGCCCGTTAACCATCCGAAATCAATCTCGAGCCCCTCGGGACCCAAACTAACTATACCAACACATCATAAATGATCATTCAAACTTAGTTTCACTCTCGAAACACTAAAAATAACATCCAAACACAAAAATCACATCGAATTCAAACCTAAGAACTTTGAAATTTCTAAATTCCACCAACGATGCCGAAACTATCCTAAATACATTCGATTGACCTGGAATTTTGCAGACATATCTAAAATGACATTACGAACCTGTTCCACCTTCCAAAATTCAATTCCGACCCCGATAGCTTATTTTTCACTGCCGACCGGAAATCACCAAAAACTAACTTTCACCAATTCAAGCCTAATTCTACACCGGACATCACAAAAATATTCTGAACACACTCCTATGTCCCAAATCACCTAAAGAAGCTATCCGAGCCATAAAATCCACATTCCCAGGTTGTTTACCAATAAGTCAACTCTCAGTTGACTTTTCCAACTATAAGGCTATTTTTAGAGACTAAGTGTCTCAATTCTCACTACAACCATTCCGATTTCAAGCCTACCAACTCTAACACATCATAAACAGTATAACCAACCTGTGACAAGGCAATAACAGTAAATATAATGCAGATTCTACGTAACGATCGACCAGGTCATTATATTTATTGGTCCATTTGTGATCTTAGAGAGATTTGGGGAGGTTGCCTATAGGTGTGTATTGCCTCCCAGCCTAATAAGGATAAATCTGATATTTCATGTTTCTATGCTTCGGAAGTACCATGAACACAATTTGCATGTATTGGACTTCAGCATAGTACAACTTGATGAGAATCAGACTTATAAAGAAGAGCGGGTAGCTATTGTAGATCGGCAGGTTCGAAACTTGAGATCTAATGATGTTTGTTTCGTGAAAGTAATTTGGAAAGGTAAACCAACTGAATATGCTACTTGGGAGTCAAGTCTAATATGAGGATTAGGTATGCACAATTTTTTGTCCAGTTCAGGTACATTTCTTTGTCTATTTGAGGACGAACAATTTTTAGAGGTGGAGAACGTAATGACCTAATAGGTCATTTTGAGTTTTAGCTTTGCATTTCATGATTTGAGACCTTATAAAGCTTTATATGATGATTTATGACTTGCGTGCCTGGTCAATTTTGATTTTCGAAAAGTTTAAATGTGATTATTCAAAGAAAACTTGATATTTGAACTTTAAAATGGTTAGAGTTGACCAGGGTCAATATTGTTGGTAAACAACCTCAGATCGATGTTTGGACGATTTCAATAAGTTCGTATGATGATTTGAACATGTATGCATATTTGGTTGGGGTCTCGGGTGACCCTAGGCCCTTTTGGTGCTTGTTGGGAAATGTTTACAATTTAAACCTTAGAACTTTGAAATCTTTGAGTATGTGTGATTCTTGATTCTTGATGTTAAATTTGATATTGTAAGCTTACGAGTGAGTTTGTGAGAGGTTTATATAATTGTGTAGACTTTTGGAATGGGTTCCGGGGAGCTCGTGCGAGCTTTGGGTGATTTTCTTCCATTCTTGCACATGTTGCAGCAAGTGATATGCTGTTGGAGTAATGTACATTGCAAGCGCAGAGCTAGTCTCGTGTTCTCGATGGATTAATTGGGCTAGGGCGGCTTTACTCTACGATAATGCGATGGTCTACTCGCGTATGGCATGGGGCTATTTGGCCTTCGCGAACACAACTTCCTTCACAGGAATGCGTAGGCTCTGGGCATTTGGGGGGCTGGTGACCGTTCAACAATGTGAATGCGACAATAGGGTCACAAACACAAAGGCTTGGGGGAGACAACTTTAGCAAACACGAGAAGACCTTCACAAATGCGATGTCTAGTGACCTTCACGAATTGGATAGGTGATTTGCGAACACGACGAATACCTTGCGCCATATATATAAAGGGCTAAAACTCAGGATTTAGCAATTTTTAAAATCATTTTAGACCTAGACTACGAAATTTGGAGATTTTTGAAAGAAATTTCAACCCAACTTCCAAGTTTATTACTTTATATCAAGTTTTGTTTTATTCTCATGAATTTTGATAGATTTTTATCCCTAAATCTAGTACTTAAAAGTGTAGATATTGGGGTTTCGGGAAAAAAATTATGAGGCTAATTTTGGGATTTTAGACCTAGATTTGAGGCCTAATTTTGATACAAATTACATATTTGGACTCGGTGGAGAATGCATAAACGGGAATTGATCTTAATTTTGGATTAGACCATATGGGCCCGAGTTGACTTCTTGTTGACTTTTCTAAACATGAAAAATATTATAACTTTTTGATACTAAGGTAATTTTCTAAATCCTGTTTTGACTTATTTGAGTCTTGATTGGCTAGATTCACGTGGTTTGGATCCTTGTGCTAAAGGAAAGGAGATTTTAGAAGGTTTAATTGTTACGAAATAAGGTAAGTGTCTTGGTTAACCATGATTTGAGGAAATTAGGACGTAACTGTGTCTATTTTGCTATGTGTATGTGTTGGGAGCGGCGTATATGAAAGATGACGATAGTATACACGTTGCTATGGGTTAAGCATGCTGGTAGAACTAGCGCATTTATATCTTGTTGCTTCATGTATTATTTCTTTCATTTTTGAATTAGATTGTATAAATCCTTGACTATTCCTATTCATGTTAATAGTATAGAGCTTATTGTGATATTAGGTAGTAAGACTATTGAGATATTATTTTGGTTATTGGTGCAAAGTGATAACTATTTTCCATATGGCGTGTTATGTTCGATCGCTATTCTGTATATTTTTTGTTCTTCCCAACTTGCTTAGTACTGCTTTACATGTTTATGCTTAGTGAGGAATAGTGAACTGCACGAAGGATATTTCCCTGTTTGTGAGGAGGAGTGATCATAAACGAAGGTTGGTTTTGTGCTTCTTTACACTATAATTATTGCATAAAATGTGATGATGTGTCATTTTATTATTATTATTATTATTATTATTATTATATTGTACAAATTGAGAGCTTGATTATGTTGTTTCATGGTCGTGTTTTCAAATTACTTGGACTTGAATGGTTGTGAAAGGAGTGTTTGGTGTTATTTTGATGTTATAGTATATTCCTTAGTTACTCCTTTTATTGTTCTTCCTATTATTACTTCTTGCAACTAGACCTGTTATTTGACTTATTACATATTTGCTATCTTAGTTGCTACTTTTCTTGTTCTCTTAATTGTTATATATTTCGCTATTTTCTCGTAACTTGAATGCATATGTTTATATGCAGGTGTCTCGTCTAAGCCTCGTTACTATCTCGTTGGGATTAGGCTTGACGGTTATGGAGTACATTGTGTTTGTTGTACTCATACTACACTTCTGCACTTCTGTCATGACCCAAAATTTCCTTAAGGATCGTGATGACACTGATCGTGATGACACCTAGTCTCCAAAACTAGGTAAGTCGATCACTTACAATAGTTAAACTAATTAAAATGATATTTTTAAATTAAAGTTTAATATGAATAGTGAAATAAAGGTGATACAAGCCGATGAGACAATAATTACAATAATCCTCCCAAGACTAGGTAGTACAGAGTCACGAACTCTACTGAATACACAAAAATAACTCAAAATACAACACTGTTGGGTAGAAAATTGACAGTAATAATGTAAGGACATGACTCCTAGGGACTGCTGCGATCGAGCAACTTTACCTTGAATCCTCGCTATCAAGAAGTTAACACTGCCTAGGTCCACAACCTCTAACACCTGCATCTGTAGAAAATGTGCAAAACCGTAGCTGAGTACACCACAATCTGTACCTAGTAAGTATCAAGACTAACCTCTGTGGAGTAGTGACGAGGTACAAGTTAAGACACCTACTAAATATAATAACCCGTGTAGAATATCATTATAAAGCTAATAATGAAAACAAGGATCTACAAGTAGATGGAAATAAGGAATAAAGATGTGATAAAAATAGTAAGGTGATCATAACATTGTTAAAGTACAAGTGAAACTAATTAAGAAATGAATGACAACCAAATAATCAAGTCGTTCTAACACAAGGTTCACATTAAAATTACTTTGAGGTACCACCTCATAACCACAAGCCACGAGCCCTAAATCACAAATCATATACACATGGAACTTGGTGCCCTCACTATTAATTATGACCTGGCGAACAATTCACATGATAATATCTCAATCCGCCCGGCGTCGTCATGCTCGTTATCACAATCAACCTGGCGTGGTAACATGCTCAATAACACAATCCACCCAGCGTGGACACAAGCTCAATATCACAACCAAAGATGATGTACCTAATACATGTTCTTGATCAATGAATATCAATTTTCATACTCCGGAACTGGTATAAATGACATGTTACAGTGTATGCATGTGCGAATGTACTATTACAGTCCAAGTCAACAAGTTATATCAAAGACACCGAGTACCTAATTGACACAACAAGTCACATAATGTGGATAACACACACAAGGAAAATTACACCATCACATGAATATCATCAATATTATACCCCTAGTCCTTCACGTATCATCCCTGACATAGCCATCCTTATCTCTCAGTATTGAAAAATATCATAATAGCCACTTGTATCGCTCCACCCAGACATTAAACACAATAACCACCCGTATAACTTCGCCCACACAATAGTCGCCCGTATCGCTCTGCCCAGTTAATATATCAATATTTACCCATATCACTCTGCCTAGATAATATCAACAGCCACCCGTATCCCTCCGCCCAAACAATATATTAATAGCCACCCGTATTACTCCGTCCAAACAACATATCACTAGCCACCCCATCACTCCGCACAATAAACAACAATGAGATGCACCCTTATGCTCCTCATATAAACAATCAATCCACACAATAAATCCATATGCGCCAAAATTACAACAACACATTATATCAACTCGCACCACACGTGAACATATGCCACAATATTTCCAAAATATAATACTAATGTAACCACAACACATAGCCAATTACTCAACCACAATATGTACAAGAATCTGAATAAAAACATAATGAAACGGGAAATAACTTAACAACGAAAGATACTCCCTAAAACAACAACTTCAACTAAAATAGATTAATAGCTCTCGATAACTTCAATTTCAATTACTTGCTTAAGAATAAACCTAACAATTAAAGGTAGGGCATGTGATAAGAACCTCAATTAAATTATGTATAAGAGTGACTCGACAAGGAAAGATAGAACATGTACTAACTATTGTACCCTATTTTACACGAGTCAAAACAAGATCCAACTAGTGATTTCCCTATTGATAATAAAAGAGAATCGCCACCTAATATTTAAAGGTATATTAGAGTATCTATTTAATTATTAAGATTATTATCCTAGTAGTCTATTAATGAGTGAGATTTGGGTAAGGGTTCCTGTTCTTCTAAGGGGAATGTATTAAGTTGTAACGACCCGACCGGTCGTTACGTAAAACATGCATTATTTTCTCGGTTTCTGCCTTGTTGTAGATGGGTTAGACTGTTCATAATGAGTTAGAATTGGTTAGCTCGGGTTTCGAGTGGTTATAGAAGGAATTGAGACACTTAGTCTCTAAAAGTAGCCTTAGAGTTGAAAAAGTCAAACCGGAGTTGATTTATTGGTAAATGACCTCGGAATGTGGATTTTATGGCTCGGATAGCTTTGTTAGGTAATTTGGGACTTAGGGGTGTGTTCGGAATGTTTTGTGACGTCCGGTGTAGAATTAGGCTTGAATTGGCGAAAGTTAGTTTTTGGCGATTTCGGTCGGCCGTGGAAAATAGGCTATCAAAGTCGGAATGGAATTCCGATAGTTGGAGCAGGTCCGTAATGTCATTTTGGATGTGTCTGCAAATTTTCAGGTCAATCGGAGTTGTTTTGAGTAGTTTCCGCATCGTTGGTGGAATTTAGAAGCTTCAATGTTCATAGGCTTGAATTCGATGAGTTTTGGAGTTTTTGATGTTGTTTTTGGTGTTTCGAAGGCGCGACTAAGTTTGAATGATCATATACGATGCGTTAGTATGGTTGGTTGGGGTCCCGAGGGGCTCGGGATGGTTTTGGGTGATTGACGGGAAGTTTGGAATGGGATGCTATTGCTGAAGTTATGTTGTTGCTGGAGTTTTCGCACCTGCGGATGGGGAGACGCAGGTGCGGTCCCGCAAAAGCGGACTGGGCTCCGCAGGTGCGAGAATGGGCTGGGTTGATGAGTTTCCACAGGTGCGACAAAGTGGTCACAGGTGCGAGATCCCTGGACAGAAAGTATAAAAACCAGCCTTCGCGAATTTTAGCCATCTTTCTCAATATTTCATGGGTTTGAAGCTTTTGAATGGTTTTTGAAGAGGGAATTCGATAGTGCTTCGTGGAGGTAAGATTATTGGACTCTAAACTCGTTAATGCATGATTAAAGATCGGATTAATGGTGGGAAATTTGGGGAAAATCAGTGAAAATGGGTAGTTAGGGCTTGGGATTAAGAGGCTTTGAAATCGGGATTTGAGGGGTCATTTGGACTCCGATTTCTGTGTTCTTGGTATGTATGGACTCGTGGGAGGACAAGGTTTCTTGTGGTGTAAATTTTACCGAGTTCCGAGATGTGGGCCCGGGGGGCCGGGTTTGATCAATTTCGGGATTTTTGAGTATTTTTGATAGATTTCGATTGGGATTCATTCTTTAGCATCTTATAATGATATACATCTTATTGTTGGTAGATTTGGAGCACTCGGAGGCCAAAATTCAAGGAAAGGGCACTGCGGAGTAGTGTTTTAGCCGGTTTTGAGGTAAGTAATGTCTTCAACCTTGGAACTGAGGGTTCGAACCCCCAAGTTACCTGATATTTGCTGTTAACTAAGGTGACGCACTTGCCAAGTGACGGGCATGTGGGCGTATACCGTTTGTTGTGTCCTGGCTCAACCCATGGCATTGTCTAATGGTCGTTTCACACTGATACTTGTATTGCGAAGGTGGGGATTTCCGTGAACATATTAAAAATCATGATAAGTGTAGTTGCTAAGGCTTCATGCCAATGTGTTTAGACTGAAACGGTCAATTGTTGTTGTCTCTGTCTGTAGTTATTCACTAGCATGCACTCAGTCATGTTGTAGCATACATCTTAATGCCTCAGTCTCAGCATCTGTTAGTTATATTGCATTATCATTGTTTGGGATGGATTATACATATTTGAGAGCATTGTGAGTGAGACTTGATAGTATTGACTGAGTGAGGCCTAGAGCCGGATTTTTGAGACAGTTATGAGATCGGACTGCACACCGCAGCGATCCCTGAATCATACCTTCATTGGTTTGATATAGCGCTTGGGATTATAGGAGCCCCTCTGGAGTCTTTACACCCCTAGTGAGCGCACATATATTGAGGGATGGATCTTCTCTGTGGGGCTGGATTGGCCTTTTTCCTTAGTACCGAGTGACTATGTCACTGTGTTTATCCATATTCTAGGATGGATTTTCCCTTGGCCTCATGGCCAATTCGAGTACTGAGTGGACTTCCTTATGAGAGTTGGGATACTGTATAAATAGCATTTCTGATTTTACACGAAATTATGCAAGTTTACAGACATAACTCGGTGCATTTCGCTTACTTCCTACTATATTGTTGTCATGTTCAAACTATATGTTGTTGTTCATATTATCAGAGGTTTAGTCCGTCACAACCTCTTAGCCCATAGGTTGTTTTCGTTACTTATTGAGTTGGTGTACTCACGTTATACCCTGCACCTCGTGTGCAGATCCAGGTACATTGAGATCCAACTCTGGTCTGTGAGTCGCAACAGTTTCATTGGAGTTGACGTGGTAGCAGCTGGCGACCGTGATCTCGTCATATCTTTCTCTTCTACCTGTCGCATTTATTTTCAGACTATGTTGGTCATTTCTTTTCGGGTTGTATTATGTATTAGCAGCTCATGACTGCGTGACACCGGATCCGGGAGTTGTAGATTTTGGGTTTTTGGTTTCATAAGTTTCTTTTAAATACATATTTTTATTATATTTAACTTCAGGCAGTTGAGAAATGGTAATTTTCTTAATAAACGGTTCAGGATTAGATACAATAGGTGGCTGGCCTGGTTTCACGACAGGCGCCATCACGACTCCGAAATTGGGTCGTAACATAAGCACCCTCTAGAATCTACCTAAGGTAGCTCCATAGGACTTAGACAAGTTTAGAAAATTAAATGTCTATATTCGACTTAGTTAGTGCTTAAAAGTGTATAGCTTACTCTATATTTTGTATAAAAATTATCATTTTGAAAGGAATATATGTACTTTGAAAAGTGAGTATAGGTTTTACTTAGAAAAGTCCTTTGAATAATGTCTACGTAATTGATAGAATTTTGGAAGTGTATTTATAATGTCCATGTCTGTAACCTTGTAAACACGGCTAGGTTTCAAAATACTTCATCCTTGAAATAAAATGGCTACTTGTGTAACTTAAGAAAAGTAAGATCAATTTAAAATCTTGCAAGTTTAGAAGAAAATTGATTGAGGTATCCTGGACTGTGACTGTGTTTGTTTTGGTTTGTAGAAAACTTGATCTTGAAATCGTTTGCCTGATTTTGGATTTTAAAGAAAAGGATTGTAAGCTTTTGAATTTGTTTTTGAACTCCAAAGAATTCCATGAAAATGGTTAGTATAAGTGAAAGTGAAAACTACATGGCAGAAGCAATTAAGTATGTTAAAGTTATTTAAATTTACATATGGTTTTTAGCATGCCTAGGTTTCTAAACTAATTAAAAGATAACAAAGAAATAAAAGCATTTGATCAATATTGTCATTGTTATATATACACTAGTTTTTGGTACGCGCTTTGCGCGTGTACTCATATCTACGAATATGAAAATTTTAAAAAAATTATATCAATATTATCAAAAGAATATTTTTGAGTGACAAAAACTAAAGAAAGAAGTATAGTTCTTGATATCTTATGGTGATCTTGATATATTTATTAGCTTGTTTCAAAAAGTCAAAACACCTTCACAGTGGCAAAAAACTATATACTTCGAGTAAAAACTAAAAAAATCATACATGAAATATATTTATTTGAACACAAAAGAAAAAAATTGTTTAGCCTCGTAGGCTCTCTGTTTTTTGTAGTAGACGTCATTAAACTCTTATCGGCATGAACACCTCCTCTAACTTGTTGCAACACCAATGATTATCCAAAGGCACCACCATATCCAAGAACTTATTAGATATGTCATCCATGTCGGCAAGTGATTTGTTAGGCTCATAAGGTAACCCAAAATTGTAAAGTTAGTTTGCTATATTATCACTGACGAAATTAATAGCAGACTCTGTCTTCCTTATAATACACGGAGCGCTAGCCAACAAATATTACTACTATATTTTAGTTTGTCTCTAGAATAATATGTCTATCAAATATCATTAATAGTATTTTTATCTGGATGTTCTAAAAGCAAGGATTCTATGAATTTAATGAGGATACAAAAAGCACCAGATATTTTTAGTAGACCAGATACATTAAGGAGTTATCCAATTAAGGCTAATGGACAAGACTATAAAAATAAAAATGACTAAAAGAGTTTCAACTTGTATTAGATAAATTTAGTTGGGACTACAAAAATGTTTTGCAAATTTTAAAATTCTTTTTATACGTTACATTGTATTTTATATTTTCATGTAAAGTGTAGTAGAGAATTAAAGACTCAATTTATTTTGAAATGTTTTTACCTTTTGGTACTAAAATGACATAAAAGTAGTATTTAAATGAAGGGCAAAAATATCACTTAACTTTTAATGAATATTTTGGTCTTTGAATTTTACACTTTGATCTTCATATTTATAATATAGTATGATGGAGGCAACAACAAATTATGTAAAGTGAAAAAGGAAAGGGAATTGAACTCATGGTTTGGCTTTGAAGAATGTTAGGTCTAGTGGACAACGAACAACAGCAACAACTTCAATGACTTCCGACTCAAGGCTGGAACTTGGGTCTGAATTCTTCAGGCCCAATTCGATTACATGTGCAAAAAATGAAAAGGAAGAAATTAGTGATAAGGCCCAAGATAACACTTAAATGTTAATAAGACCTACGTAAATCCCAAATGAAAACTATAACAAGTAATGGTGATTAACAATGCAATTAATATGAAGTCAAAATGAGTAAACAAATCCTCAGTGAAACCTTTCTTTCATTGAGCACTAACCCTAAAGAGATTAATAAATATTAACGATTAAGAGCTTAAGGTAAAATCTCATTCGTGGTCAAGACACTCTTTGGATTCCTGGCACTTCTGAGTTTACAAGGGTCCAGGGACCCCAAGCGATGCTTGTATCAAGGAGGGAATCTCAATCATAAACTAAATCTTACTCCTAAATACTCTTAACCACTCATACTTACTCTTCCCTATAGGTTTAAGTGCGAATGAAGCACTCACCGTAAGTGCAAAACAGTAACAATAACACAATGGTATATACACTTCTCACAGAGTCTATACAGAATACTACGATGGATATGAGATAACAGATAACACTATAGGAATCACAATCCAAACACAAGTGTGTAGTACACTGTCAACATTCAACATACTCAAGAATGCTCAAAGAAACCAATTATTGGTGCAACCAATGAGAGGGAACACCAGCAAATTGTTTTAGGAGTTGAAACATTAAGTCATATGATTAAGGGGTAAGGAGTCACATACATCTACTGATAAGTTCAAGTTTACAAGAGTCCCTACTCATAATACCTTGACAACGTATTAGACTATGTTCAAATTAATCAGGGGTTCATGCATAGACTAAGTCTTAACTTCTATTGGATGAATGGGTTAACAACTTCATTCAGAATCTCTAAGGAATATTAACAAGGATACTTAAGCAAGCAAATTTATTTTCACTTAAGTAGATGACATCATATTTATAGATTGATAATCTCACATTCATACAAGGCTCATTAGGTTTTGAGGCATTCGTATAAACATAAGGTAATGTTCTAACATGGAAGGTATACATCAAGAGCTTCCCTCAAATCTATAGTTGAGTCACTGTTAACTTATGTAGGATCGGAAAGGATCAGTTTCCCATATGTGATAGTGCAACATGAAAAGTATGAAAGATGAGCAGGAAGCTTGTTCAATAACAAGGATGAATGCAGAAACCCAGGAGAAGATAATTAGACATATACAAGAGATATCAGTAAGGAGTGAAAGACTACAACATGGTAAAGTGTCAAACAAAAAAGTATCAGACCAATATGTTCAATACAAAAGTATAGAACGAGGAAGGTTTGACATGAAATAATCATGATTCTAGTAGCAGGAGAATCCGTCCAGTTAAATAGGTGATTGCATTAGTCCAAGCATGATGAAGTTTAGCTTAGTATGACCAATTCAAGATATCATACACAAATACAACAACTATAACTGTTAACCAAATTCTATTTCTTAACCAGATCCTTGAAGACAATCTAAACATACTTGGTCTAGGTTAACAGTATTAGTCAGAGCTCATATAAGATTAACTACAAAAATTCATTAGAATTTAGTCCAGTTTCATTTTAGAACATATTTTCATTGGGGTGAGCCTCAAAGATATGATCACATAATCTGGGAAGTTCACCGAAAAATCTTCACGGTGATCTTTCAAGAGGTCTTAGAATTACATAAGCATGTTGGAAGAGAGAAATCAAGTCAAACAACTTTGTCTAATATGCTTTAACTAAATGAAAGCAATGTATTAAACTTTAAGTGCTCATATCTATTTTGTAGTTTTGGTTTATCTGGAAAATAACTTTAAGTGCATCATACAAATCAACAAGTAATTGTCACAATCCCAAATTCATTAGTCGTGATGGAACCTAACCCAACCCGTTAGGTAAGCCAACTAGTAACTATCCAATTCTGATGATATTAACAAGACAATTAAACGAAAGTAATTTACTCAATCTTATACATTTCCTAAGTACTGGTAGTAAAAACCATGAGCTTCTTAAAATAGAGTATACAAAGCTGAAATGAAATAAATATATCGTCTGTTTGAAAAGTACATAAACAGAGTTTTATATATCTAAAGCTACCACGAACAAGGGGCAGCTACAACCGAGACAAAGGTACATCTTCAATCCAGCTCCCATCGAACACAGCAACATCTGCAACCAACATATGCACGCATGGTGCAGAAGTGTAGTATGGGTACGACCGATCCCATGTACTCAGTAAGTAACAAACCTAACCTTAGGTTGAAAGTAGTGTCGAGCTAACACAAGGTCTGGTCCAATACCAATATTCCACAACAGTAGTTCATAACAACATAATACAAGTAATAAAAGAGGTATCTGAGAAGTAAAATGCTCAGCTCGTTCATAGTTCCAAAAAATTGGCATGCTTTTCAAGTATCTTAGTGAAAACTCAAATCTTTTACCGAAACTGCCAAAATACAAGTTTGAAAACTTGATTTTTCCCAAAAATTCTTTCAACAATAAGTAAGATGTTTCATTTTCAGATAGCATGAGGAAAGTACGTCTCTATGCCTACATGTCAAGATACAGGTAAAATCATAAATGTCACTAAAACTGAGTAGCATAAGGAAATGTATCTCTATGCATGTATCTCAAGTACGCATGTCAAATGCAATGCATCTCGATGATGAGCTCATGTACTCACACTCCAAGAGTACTCAATCTCAATGTATCCTCTCTCACTATGCTCAATGCTTAGCAAACTCAATCACTCAGCGTTGTACAATGCCTGATGCGACGTGCAACTCTATCCACATATATATAGTCGACTGCGCTCACTAGGGGTGTGTAGAATCCTGAGGGGATCCTTCAGACCAAGCGTTATATCGCTGCGGAATGCATCTCGATCCCATAAAATGTAATCAATATATCTCTTCGGCCTGCAACCCGATCCCATAAAATGTAATCAATATAACATACTATGGCGTGCAACCCTATCCTAAAATATCACTCTCACTCAGGCCCTCGGCCTCACTCAGTCATCAATTCTTCAGTCTCACTCACGCGCTCACAATGTCATGAAACTAGCCCGACAACAATGATATGATGTATCAATATGTAGCAACAGAGATATGATATGAAATGAATTAACATGACTGAGTATAAAATTTCAAAGTAAGCCAATAACTCAATAGCAGTAACGACCTCAATGGGTCTCAATGGAATAAGCATGTAGACTAGACATGGTTTCTAACATGGATCACATCTCAATAGCTCTAGTACATAGAGATTTCATGGTTACAAATAAGGTCAGGTAACTACACAGTACCACAGAAAAAACGGAGTCACAATTAATGCGGTGCACGCCCACACACCCGTCACCTGGCATGTGTATTACCTCAACACCAATCACGTAGCACGAAGTTCGGGGTTTCATACCCTCAACACCAAGTTTAGAAGTGTTACTTACCTCGAACCAGCCAATTGCAATATAGAGCAAGCCAAGCGATGCTCTAAAAATGCCATCCATGCGTATCAACCTTCATATGGCTTGAAACTAGCCAAAAGCAACTCAAATATATCAATTAACGCCAAAGAAAACAAACCCAATTGATAAAAATTGAATCGTTAATCAAAATCCCATAATCGACCAAAAAATCAAACCCAGGCCCGCACCTCAGAATCCGACATAACTCACTAAATCCGACAACCCATTAAGTTACGAGTCCAACCATACTAATTTCATCCAATTCCGACACCGTATCGATGTTTAAAACTAAATTATTCACTTTAGAAAATGTTTTGTAAAACAAACCCCATATTCTCCAATAACAATATGGATTAATTAAAAAATGAACGTCTGTGATCATATTAAAGTTCAAAAATTGTAGTTGGATACTGACCCCCATGAAAAGACGAGAATAATACCGCAAAAAGAACCTCAATCAGAGCTCTGGAACTCAAGATATGCTCAAAATACCAAAAGAACGCAGTCCGATATTTTTATACACCAGGATTTTCGCTTTTGCGACAAAAAAACCGTACTTGCGCTTTTCCAGCTATCATTTCCGCTTTTGCAGACCATTTTTTTCACATTTGCGAGGTCGCATATGTGGACCCAACATCGCATCTGTGAAGCACCAACACCAGCTCTATTCTCTTACACTAAAATGAGCATAACACCCTCATACGATGTCACAATTCGACGATTGTTTTCTATGGCTTCGTAATTACGATATGAATCAAATGCTTCAATCAAAAAAGAAATAAGATATCATTTTCTTAATGTGGTACCATTTATGCTTGAAGAAGCAACGTCGAAACATAAAAAATGAGCGCAACACAACCTCAACCTATCCGAAACTCACCCGAGCCCCTCGGGACCCCATCCAAACATACCAGCAAGTCCCATAACATAAAATGGACTTAATCGAGGCCTCAAAACACACATAACAACATCGAAATGATGAGTCTCACCTCAAATCATACTTAAATGAACTTTGAACTTTCAATTCCACAACTCGTGCCGAAACATATTAAATCATCCCGGAATGAACCCAAATTTTGCACACAAGTCCCAAATGACATGATGAAACTATTCCAATTCCCGGAACCATAATCTGAATCTGACATCCTCAAAGTCAACTTCTGGTCAAACTTATAAACTTCTCAAACCTTCAAATTTTCAATCTTTGCCAACTTGTGCCGAAATCTTCTAGAAATATCCAAATGCAAATCCTGACATACGCCCGAGCCTAAAATAACCATCTGAACCTAACGAAACCATCAAGACTCCATTTCGGGTTCAAATTCACAAAGAGTCAAACTTGGTCAACTCTTTCAACTTAAAGCTTCAATAATGAAATTCATTCTTTCAAACCAATTCCGAATAACCTGAAAACTAAAATCGATGATTCACATAAGTCATAATACATCATACAGAGATACTCATGCCCGTAAGCTACCGAGCAAAGTACAAATTCTCAAAACGACCGGTCAGGTCGTTACAGTAACACTAAGTAAAGGTCAGTAGAACAAACACGAGAACCATAGCAAAATCATCAGGAATGTCTAAGTTAGAACAAATGTAAAGAATCTTTAAGGCTCTTTAGCTTGTTTTATAAGTTTAATTAACACACATATTGCTTAACTTAAAGAGCATCCATTTAATAGTCTATTAGTATTGATTTAGTTTTAGGTTGTTAAGGGAAATAGTTGGTTAATTCGCAAAGTATGAGTATCAAACATAAGTCAATAACAATATTTCATGAACATGAACAATCATCAGAGAACAACAGGGTAGACATGATTTTAACCAAAACGATTAAAAGAATGGAAGGGTCCAAGCACACTAACCTTCTTTTGAGCAGCAAACCAAGAAAAAACTCTTTCTTAGCCGTTTAGAGACCAAAGCTCAAACAATTACTAGTGAATAGAACTAAGAACAGGAAAGAGAGAAAAAGGATGAGAAATCAGTTAAAACCTACGGTTATTTTTTATTGAGAATTGATTTGATAAGCTATTGTGTACTCGTATTAGGTTGTTTCGAGTGTTAGGTCTGTCTGTCTTTGTTAGGTATGAAAATTTAAAGCTGTATTTATCATGGCATTAAATGCCTAGGGTTTCAACAAATTCAAACAATGATAGCATAGAGTGACGAAGGTTGGATGATGCAAGCAAAATCGAGTGAAAATCTAAGAAGATAGAGGGAAATCAATGAGAGTTATTACTTGAGAGGGAAAGTCGACCAGTGAAGGCAAATCCACCGGTTAAAAGCCCCAATGTTCGAAGGTCACTTTGCTTGACCTCTGGATCAAGAATAAATAATCATGATATCATGGGAGACGACCATCCATGCCACATATTTAATAATACATAGAATGATTTATGAAGACTTAAAATTGCATCGTTTGGTATAGGGTTTCGAATTTGGGTATTTTAAATCTCCAAGATGAAACAGGCAGAGATTCAACAAGAATCATATATAAGGAGGACAAAATAATGATTGCAGGTTCATTTGAGACCTTGCACAAATTTGTGCAAGGTTTAGAGATTGATGTAGGCGATGGGAGATGAGAGAATACAGAGAGGAGTGGGAAAATGGGGAGGTTGAGTCAAAAGACCAATGCTTAAGGTTTGGGGCAAGGTTGGGTCATCTCTAGTGTTAGGAAGGATAGGAGTGATATGGGCCGTTGGATCATTTGATCAGCGGCCCTTATAATTCAAGGGTTAAAATTTTAAAATGACACAATATGCAGACTGTTAGATTGTTAGATTTGAACAGTTGAGATTTAGTCTGATGTAGTATTAAAATTAAAGGGAAAACGGGGATAATACGAGAGTCGTCGATTTACGGGATGGACGACACAGATCCATTGTGCTTTTTTGTGAGTGATTTGGAAGGGTGACATGGCACGACTTGATTGGATCGGGGAAGGTGACACAGATTGCCACAGTGGAATCGAGGGAGGGTTTGGACTGGATCGGATTTGGATTGGGTTTGGATATTGGGCTAGTTTTTAGTTTAAGAAATAGCCATTTCACATTTAATTGGTCAATTGCAATTGCAGTCGTTTAGTGTTTAACCTGTTAAAATTTAATTAAATTTAAATAATTGCAATAAAATTCAAAAAGAATTAAAATTATAAAATACACTATTATTTACTGTAATTAGTTAATTAATTACTAAATATCTTATTTTCATATTTATTACACTACTTTCATATTTCTTTTAAAATAATGGGTTATTTAACCAAAACTAAGGAATAATTTTGTTGAATTAATTATAAACCTATGTGTTAAATATGAGAATTATTTTTATAGTTTCAAAAATAGTAAATTAGTAAAGGTAATATGATTATAATTATATTTGTTAAATAACTAATTAACACCATTAATTACTTAGAAAATAGGTATTATTAATTAGATAATATCTATAACACATGTATTGAAAATTAATAAGCGTAAATAAATTAAATTTTAAAAGGAGGGTCAAAATTGGTCGTCACCAACTGCCCCTCTTCGACCGGAGACGGTGAAAGAGTTTTGGGAAAAAAAATCGACCAAGGCCAATTTTGTCCCGACCTCAGGCATACATCGCAGGAACGCCATATATATTTAAGAAAGATTTTGAGGTGTAGAATTAGGGAAGGAGTTAAGGAAATTTCCGGGAGAACTTTGAAGAGTTGGGGCTGACTTCTGGCTTTGAATTGCTTACATACCTTGGGCTTAACGAGGAATAGGCCTCATGTAGTTCTGGAGTGATGATTTGGAGAAGGCAATGCTTGCATGAATTGTCCCAGTATTATGTTATGATGATACTGCGAGACAGAAGATTATACCCATGAAAGCTCTAAATTGCGGCTGGATTTAAAAGATTTGAAGAATTAGAGTTCCACTGATCGAATTTGAGTGTTGACCCTTGGCCCGCTTATGAGTTTGTTGTCCCTCATAGCGTAGTATCTTGTTTTGATGCTTAGAAGAAGTTCCATGCAACAGTGTTTGGTCCTGCAAAAACAAAACATACACATACCCATATACTGTAATGCATATATGTTAAAGATGTAATGTAAGTTATGTAGGTATGATGATGTCTGGCTACCGACTAGCCACTATTTGGGGATCCGGCTGATGGGATACCTGAATTTGACTAGATTATTATCCAAGCTCTGTACCGTTCTGTAGCTTTCAGAGCATTAATTCTCCTCATGTTAGGAGCATCTTCGTGCGATGGGATTAGTTGAGTTGTAATTTAGAATGTATCTCCGCATGATGGAAGTATCTGACGTGAAATGTAAAATGTATCTCCGTGTGATGGGAGTAGCTGACTTAAAATGTAAAGTATCTACGCATGATGGGAGTTTCTGACATGTAAAAATTGTGTAAGTCACATGAGGAAAATGTCAAAACATTCAAGATAAACTAAAGAATGCATGCCCAATAGGTACTCCTGCCTACAAAACTAATTGTGTGCATCGACCGACAGGTCGTTGGTGACAGTCTTACAAATATGTACATGGATCCGATCGGCGAGGTCAACGACTCGCTATATACTAAGTACTCTACTTGATTGAGCAGACGATTTGCTATTTACAATATGCCCCGATCATATCGGCGGTCTGGTTCCTGAATACCTGTAAAGGATTAGAGAGTTAGTCTTCAGTTATATGAGAAAAATTTAAATAATGAAAGAGAGATGATAGTTATGAGAGAGTAGCGAATCCGTTATTTCCCCAATGTGCCCCAGTGTTTCCTTGTATCCGGTTGGTCATGCGTCAACGAAAACTTCTTAGTAGGGGGTGTTGGATTGTGTTGACAGAAGTCCTGGCTTTGTCCCGGGCCTGGTGAGATTATTCCATGAAGTTCGGTAGGTTGAATGAAGTTGGTTTTTGTAAAACATTTTAAAATCATCCATTTTATGGCAAATGCCGTCTTTCCAAATTATGCCATATTTAGAAATTCCCTCAGGCGCGAACGTTATTTATGGAAGAGTTTGTCCCATTGACGTTGATTCTCGGAGATGCTCCCGATGATGTAGTTTCTTGCCATTGCGAATGAGTCCTAATCGAAACGAATGCATTACAAAGATTTTCTTAGGGTTTTGACCGAACCTCAAGTTGCCTATGTATATGAATCGGTATCATGTCTGAACATTGTTCGTCGATAATGATACAGAAATTATGATGATGATCGAGCCTGACCCAGGCAACATACGTTTCCAAATGGATTCAGGTCACAACATAGTTTTATTACAATACATGAAAAATGATGAGATTTAAAATAATTGGCCGATTCTGACTCAGACTGCCTAAGTATCCAAATGGAATCAATCCAGAGCGTACTTCAATTACAATAGATGATTGAATCCCATGTGAATTGCCTATGTATTCCTATTGAAGGAAATCAAGTCATGGCATAGTTCCGAATACATACAAATTGTATTTAGATTTTCTATTCAAGAGAAGAGGGGGAGAGATACCGGACCCTACATGGGTTGCCTACGTATCCCACCGCATAAAGTCAGTTCGGGCATAGTTCCGTTACAACCAAAACCTAATTCTATTGTCTTCCTATGTAGTATCTCTTGATTGCATTTGAGTTGATAGGCTTCGTGCTGACTCTTCCACCCATCTCTTCTAGGATAAGAGTTTATCCCAACAATACTCGATGGACCACGTAAGGACTTTTCCAATTCGGCACAAATTTTCCCTTGGCTTCTTCTTGATGAGGGAATATCTTCTTGAAACCAACTGCCCCTATGTAAATTGATGAGGTTTCACCCTATTGTTGAATGCAATAGCCATCCTATTTTTATACAGCTGACCATGGCACACTGCGTCCATTCTCGTTTCATCAATGAGCATGAGTTGCTCCTACTTGACATATATCCATCCCTCATCATCTAACTTGTCTTCCTGAATGACTCTCAAGGACGATATCTCGACCTCTACGAGTATCATAGTTTCAGTGCCTTATACCAAAATGTATGGCATTGCCCGAGTGGGTATTCTCATAGTGTTCCGATAACCCAGTAAGGTGAAGGAGATCTTCTCGTGCCACTTACTTTGATTCTCACTATTTTTTGAAGAATCCTTTTAGTGTTTTTATTGGCTGCTTCAACTGCTCCATTCATTTGCGATCTGTAGGAATTAGAGTTAGGATGGACGATTCTGAATTTCTCACAAATCTCCCTCATGAGATTACTGTTAAGATTGGCTGCATTGTCAGTGATGATTGAGTTAGGTATCCCAAATTGTCATACTATGTTGTTACAGAAAAAATTCGTCAGCACTTGCTTCGTGACGACCTTGTATGTAGAAGATTCGACCCATTTGGTGAAGTAGTCAATGTCTACCAAGATGAAACATTTTCTATTTGATGCAGCGAGCTCTATGGGTCTAATTACATCCATGTTCCAAGCGATGAATGACCAAGGTGAACTCGTTACATTCAACTCATTAGGTGGAACCCAGATGAAATCCCCGTGGATATGGCACCGATGACACTTTTGTACGCAGCTGATGTTATCGATCTCCATGGTCATCCAAATGTATCTGGCTCTTAAACTCTTCTTGGCTAAGGTAAATCCATTCATGTAAGGTCCCGCATGTCCACCGTGTATCTCTTCTAGAATTCTTGTTGATTTAGTCACATCTTCACATCTTAACATATCCATGTCCGGGTTCCTCCTATACAGGACTTCTCCGTTGAGGAAAAAGTGATTCTCTAGCCTTTTGAGTGTTTGCTTCTGACCATTGGTGGCATTCTCTGGGTACTCTCTTGTTTCTAGAAGCCTCTTGATGTCATAGTAGCATGGCTTACCACGCGGCTCTTCATCTACATAGAATGTTGATCCTGGACCTCTATCTCAATAGGGTCGATGTAATTATTATCTCGATGTTGGATCATGGATGACAAGGTTGTGAGGTCGTCGACAAACTAGTTCTGGATCCTAGGAATGTGTTTGAACTTGATCTTTTTGAACTTCTTGCATGCAAGTACAAAAGGATATTGACATTCTTGGTAGTCCATTCTCCTTGAACTTGATGTATTAACATATCAGAATCTCCTATGACCAGAAGCTCCTTGATGTTCATATCGACTGCAATCCTAATGTCAAGGATACATGTTTTGTATTCAGCCGTATTACTGCAGGGGAACCTTATCTTTGCTGATGTTGGGTAATGCTATCTTGATTCTGATATTAGACTTCCATGATTCCCACTCCTTTGAAATTTGTGTCTATGTCAAAGAACATTCTCCATCCTAGGTATGATTCAACAATGTTTCTCCTGCTAACAACACTTCTTCATCCGGAAAGTATGTAGTGAGCGGCTGATAATCCTTGTCCACCGGGTTTTCTACAAGGTGCTCGACTAAAGATTGTCCTTTGATGGCTTTATGCGTTTTGTATACAATGTCGAATTCGATGAGAAGAATCTGCCATTTGGCCAGCGTTCCTGTAGGCATCGGCTTCTGAAAGATGTACTTGAGCGGGTCGAGCCGAGATATTAGATGCATGGTTTATGCCGACATGTGGTGCCTCAACTTCTGGGCCGTCCAAGTCAAAGTACAATTGGTTCGCTCTATTATAGTGTATCACATTGTGTAAACTTCTTGCTCAGGCAGTAGATAGCCTGCTCTTTCCTCCCGGTCTCATCGTGTTGTCCCAACATGCATCCAAATGCATTGTCAAAAACTGAAAAATATAATACTTGTGGCTTTTCGGGCTCGGAAGTAACCAACACTGGTGAGTTTGACAAGTACTCCTTGATCTTGTTGAAAGCTTTCTGACACTCTTCTATCCATTTCATAGCAACATCCTTTTTCAACAACTAAAATATGGGCTCGCAAATTACTGTAGACGGGGCTATGAATTTGCTGATGTAATTTAACTTGCCAAGGAAACTCATCACGTCCTTTTTGATTGTAGGCGGAGATAAGTCTTGAATGGCTTTGATCATTGAAGGATCTAGCTTTATCTCTTTCCTACTCACGATGAAACCTAATAGTTTCCTTGTAGGGACTTTGAATGCACATTTTGCGGGATACAACTTTAGACTGTACTTCTGCAAATGTTCGAAAAACTTCTTTAGTCATCCAATTGTTCTGCACTTTTCCGAGATTTGATGATGATTTCGTCGACATATACCTCGATTTCCTGGTGGATCATGTCGTTAAAGAGGGTCGTCATGGCCTTCATGTAAGTAGCATCGGCGTTCTTGAGGTTGAATGTCATAACTTTGTAGTAATAAATTCTCCAAGGCGTAGTGAACGATGTCTTCTCCGTATTTATTCATGCATCAGGATTTGATGTTACCCAACGAAACAATCCACGAATGACTGCAGTTTGTGCTCTTTAGAATTGTCGAGAGGATATGAATGCTTGGTAAAGGGAAATTTTCCTTTGGACTGTCCTTGTTAAGATCTTGATAAGCCACACATATCCTGATCTTCCAATCTTTATTTTGCAATTGTAAGATATATGCCAACCACATGGGTTATTTTGTGACCCTTACTACGTTCGCCGCTATCTATTTGGCCACCTCTTCTTTTATCCTTAAGCTCAAATCCAACTTGAACTTTCTAGGTTTTTGTTTGACTGGCGGTCTTGCAGGATCAGTAGGAAATCGATGTGAAATGATGTCAATACTCATTCCCGGCATGTCGGCATATGATCACGTAAATACGTGGATGTATTGCCAGAGGATCTCGACCAATTCTTTTTTATGCCCTACTTCTAAATGGATGTTGTTTCGAGTTTCTTTCGCCTCTTCGCTTCCCACGTTGACTACTTCTGTAACTTCAAGGATAAGTTGTTTCTAGCTCTCCTACTGCTCAATATCTTGTGGGAGATTATCTGGAATCATGCTTTTGTCGTACGCCTCACAACCTAGATCATTATGCTCGAGGGTTTCATTACATGTTATAGTCGCAGAACGGGGGTTATTATCGATTTGATTTCTAAAAATAAAACTAAGTATAAATGAAGCGATAAATGAGTTTGCAATAATTTTAAGAAATCAATTCTTTTTATTTCATCAAAGGGAACGTCTAACCGCTCAATGAGGCAATTGACAAAAAGTACATGCATGGTTCAAGCCTTAATTGGCCGTGCGTTTTTTAAAGTTATACTATTGCACCAAGACTCCCGGCAAACCAGAGATGGGTTGACGGTTCAATTCTGCAACTCCTCTCCTGGTTCGGTCATCCCAAATGGTCGGTGTCTTGATATCAACTTTTTCATAACATACCTCGATCATGGTACCGAATAGCTTTCCTATTTAGTCAACGATGGTTTCCTCTGGTGTTGAGCTCTGACCCGCACAAGGATTACGCTCTGGCACAAAAGCCTTCTTCCCGAAACCACCTGTGTAATTATTCCCAGCTAGAAGCTAATACCCTAAACTGGCTCTACCTTTTTGTCCTCTTGGCTCAATTGGCTCCGTTATCCCATATGATCAGGCTCCTAGCCCAGTCCCTAGTCGATACCCCTACTTCATAATTTCTTTCATAGCTATCTTTGATCTGTATGGTGATTGTGTATCCAAATTTTGCTCATTCTTCTCTATCTTCGTGGTCTGCATGATCTCGACCGCATGAAACACTACCTCGTCTAATCATTCTATGAACGGAACTGCATGTTCTAGATAAGCTGACTGGCTTCATTTGCCGTGAACTATATTGGAGGGTGGATGGAACTGCCCCCACTATATGTATCCATGGTCTTCCCAACAACATGTTGTATGAGGATGAAATGTCCATTACTTGGAGCAGTATTTGGAACTCAACTAGTTCAATTTGCAGAGCTAAGTAGATTCATCAATGATGTCTTTCTGCGACCCATCAAAATCTCTCACCCTCACATGGCTTTCTTTCCCTTCTCTCAGATGAATACCCATTTTTCATAGGGTAGAGAATGGGCAGATATTGACTCACGATCCTCTATCAACAAGTAATCGAGATACCACTTTATCCTTGCACTTGACGATGTGTAAGGCTTTATTGTGATCCACGCCCTCTACTGGAAGTTCATCTCTTCGGAAGGTAATATGTTCGCCTAACCATCTTCTCGATTTTTGCTGCTAGTGCCTCACTAGTAGTGTTGCTCTACTCACTCCACTTAACACCTTCATCAAGGCGTCTTTATGATTGTCAGAACTCATTAGCAGGTCTATGATATATATATGTGGATGGGTTTTCTTCAATTATTCCTCCACGAAGTATTCTTCAGCTGACATCTTCTTTCAAAATTTTGCAGGTTCAACATATGTTATATTTTTCCTCTGAATCTGTTCCCTTCTTGGATTTCCTCAGTTTACCTCATCAGGAGAGTAACACATCCCTTACATGGTCATTCCATGAGCCGTTGCAGAATCCTTCATCTTGCCTTTCCATTTCTACTGATACGTCCATAGGACCCTCTTGTATTCTTGATCATCCTCATCCCTGATAGTGGCGGTGGGGCTGTTGCCTGTTATGTTTGGACCATCACTGGAGGTTTTAACTGTATGATGATCATCAAAGTTCTTCGAGATGCGACCCTTGCAGCCTCAGTGTTTCCTATTGTGATGATGATTGCCTTTCAAGTCATACTATTAGTCCAAGGTGATCATATTAGCTCCTTAATTCTGGTGGTTTACCAACGGGTTACAGTTCACATTGGCCGGAGATGGGGTGCACTGAATGGCTCCACTTTTGATCAGCGACTCAATTTTATTCTTCGGTATGAAGCAATCCTTGGTAACATGCCCTAGTACGCTTGAATGGTAGACGCACCGTTTGGTTGCGTCAAACTATTTTGAAGGATGCTCAGGAATCCCCCCTTCTACCGGATTTATCAAGTCATATCTCCTCAATCTTTCAAATAATTGAGCCAAAGTTTCAGCAATTAGGGTGTAGTTTCTGGGACTTTGTTCGAGACTTGGGCGAGGTCGGGGTGCATAGGTGGGTTAATTTTGATGGATGGTGGTCTGAACTGGATCGTATGGTCCTGATGGATTTGGATTTATATGGGCACAATGTGGGTTATATTGGGGTTGGGGATTGTAGTATAGTTATGTGTTGTGTATAGAGCATAAGTAGGCAGGTGTGGGGAATGGGTGTTCGTAGAGTAAGAGTTGTTTTCGTGGGGTGAATTGGACTTGTAATAGGGAACAATTGCTGATACTTCTTCCTTTTTCTTCTTTCTGCTACCTATCTAATCGGAGTGAATTTCTTGCTAGCTATTTGCAATGCAGCCATAGATTGTATCTTGCCGGACTTGATGCCTTCCTAAAAATAGTCTCCCATGTTAAAAATTTTGTGGAATTTTTGCCCCATCATGCCCATCATCTTTTCAAAGTAGATTCCTTCCTAAGCCCTGATGAAGTATTTACTTAGTTTATTATCATCTAGCGGGGGGTGAGTCCTGGCAGCCTCTAGCCTTCAAAAGACGAGCATACTCCTGAAATGATTCTAACGATTTCTTCTACAAATTTACCAGGGCGAATCTATGTGGAGTAAGTTTTTTGTTCAACCGGAAATGGTTCATGAAATCTTCTGCCATATCCTGTCACTCTCTCAAATTTCTAGGATCCTGGTGAGTGTATCAAGTAAGTGCCTCTCCTGTCAAACTTCTTATGAATACTTTATCCTTAACTTCTAATTTCTTCCTACTCCAACTAGCTTATTGCACTAGGCTCTCAAGTGTGCATGGGGATCACCTTTCCCATCAAAGATGTCAAAATTCGGAGGCTTGTACCCTTCTAGCATTTCTACATCAGGGTGTATACACAGATCCTCTTAATCTAGAATTTTTCGAGAGAGAGAGAGTGACCTGACGATTCTTCATTTGTTTCCTCAATGCTCGTAGTTGTTCGGAAACATATTGATCATCTTCATAAGGCAACTTGACCGTGATGGGATCTATGAAGGTGCGTTATGAAATGTCATATATGAGTGGAATATATCGCTCGTATGCAGTGGTATGTGTCGCAAGTATATGCTAGTTTTGATTGTTGGTGAACATGACATTATCATGAGGAGGGGTATGAACTGTTTGGTAGTGACATGTAGGTTTTGCAGTGTTTGAACATAATTTGGTATGTAATTGTCACGACCCGAAATCCCACCTTTCAGACCGTGACTGCGTCTAACGTTGAACCCGC
>MDKH01182300.1:0-18505 GCA_005239495.1 Nicotiana undulata
AACTCTCGGAATCCCATTCCGACCCTCGGATCAAAATCTTGCCTATCAACCGGAATTCGCCAAAATACTAACTTCGCCAATTCAAGCCTAATTCTACATCAGGCATCCTAAAAATATTTTGATCACACTCCTAAGTCCCAAATCACCTAACGAAGCTATCTAAATCATAAAATATGCATTCCGAGGTCGTTTACCAATAAGTCAACTCTTAGTTGACTTTTTCCATTTTAAGGCTGTTCTTAAGGACTAAGTGACTAAATTCTCATTTAAAAATTTCGATTTCAAGCCTATCAACTCTAACACATTAATAATAGAATAACCAACATATACTAAGCCACTAACAACAGTTATACTGCAGGTTTTGCGTAACGACAGACCGGGTCGTTACAGCACAAACCAAGCTTGAAGACAAATTTAAGGAGTTCAGAAAAGAAATATCTTTATATTTAGACATGAACAAAAAGTATGTACAACAGACCGACCTTACTTGGCTGCCTTCATCATTATCAGACCTGCCTTGGCTGCCTTCAATATCATCATCATCATCGGAGGAGGCAACCAACCTGGCATCGGCTTCGAGCACCTTAGCTTGAGTTATCTCCTCGGAGAGGTCAAAACCTCGAGCATGAATTTCCTTGAGGTCTCCCTCCGAGATTGGCACTTAGCTAGATCAATACTCCATCGCACTCGATCGATGGCCTCCCTCAGCTGAGTTTGGGCAGCCTCGACATCAGCCAAGTACATGGCTATGGACTTGTCAGCTAGGACCTTTACCTTTTCGACCTCCGCCTTGGCCTTATCAAGTTCGTCCTCGAGCTCTTAGATCTTTTTGGCCTAAGTCGAGCTCTTCTCCTTAGTACTCCGAAGTTGAACTTTGGACGATGAGAGTTGGACCGAGGCAACCTCTTTTTCCGCAGCAAGGCGGTCCATTTTTTCTTTCCACCGACGACAGACAGCCTTAACTTGATCGACTTCTTCCCAGAACAACTCGATCCTTTCAATATTATACTACAACTGAGACATCGAAATGTTAGCCTCCACCCTCAAGTCAAGCCCGTAGTTTTTCTAAAGAGCAGCTACCTGCTCGTTCAGCTCGGACTCCTCCTGACAGGCCTTGGCCAGGTCTGCTCGATGATCCCCGAGCTCTTTATCCTTCTGCCCACAGAGGATCTTAAGGGCAATTCACTCCTCTGAATCCTTCCTGAGCTCGGCCTCACATTGGCTTAGATCGGCCCGAGACTTGGAAAAAGCATATATGAGAAGAAAATAAGTCACACTTAAGAAGGGAAAAGAAGAAGAGAAGTTACAATAATTAATTCTTACCCGAGATAGAAGACGTTAGGCCTCTTGAAAGAGGGTGGACGCAATGTTAAGGCCAGAGGAATCATCGACCCCAGTAAAGTAATCTTGAAAGGGATCCTCTTCACTAAGGACTCCGCCTATGTCGGAGGTTCTCATGGACCAATCCTCCCTCATCGCCTGCTTAGAGTAAGCTGGTAGAGAAGGAGAATGACTTTATATCATTGCCCCGAGCGAGTCATTTGGGGCGATCTGATCGGCTCTCGAGGTCTCACAACCGACCCCCTCCGGTACATTTTTTGATTTTCGAGGAGAAATCTCGACCTCAGGCGATTCGGGGTCTCCACCTGGATTTTTCTTTGAAGCCTCCTCATCATGAGGCTTGATCTCGGCAACCACCTCCAATTTTGAAGGTTTGGTGGCCTTGACAGTCTTCCTGGGTCGAGCCACCAATGCCGAAGCGTCACATTCTTCTTCTTTTTTTTCTTCTTCTCTCAAACTTTGGACCGCGTCCATTGTGAGAGCAATGACCTTCATTCTAGTCCTTCGAGTTTTTGGTTTTGGTTCCTCGGACAACGAGACCCTTTTCCTCTTCTTATCTTTCCCCGATTTCGAAACTGGGGACTTAGCCTCTTCTTTTCCGCTTGGGGGCCTCAAGATCATGTCCTTGTTTAGGCCTGCACAAAAAAGAAATTCGGTGAGAAAAAGAAGTATGAATAGTGCCTCGGAAATAGGAAAGAAACACTCAACATGATTCTTTGCCTCCCATTTGACCTTTGCCAAGTCACGGTAGCAGCGCTCGGCATAGAAGGAAGTCAAGGTAAACTTTCGTACCTGATCCTCGAGGTCAGGAACCGCTCGAGGCATCCAAGAAATCGCTGCATGACAATTAAATGTATTATATAAAGCAAAAAAATGGGAATATGAAGACTAATGTGTAAGATGTTACTTACGCTCGGGGTTCCACTTCTCGGGGAAAGTTAGTGTTTCCTTTGGGATGAGGTCGCAGGTCCTCACCCAAACAAACCGGGCTCATCCAACCCCGATCATTGTCCTCATCAACACTCGAGAACAAAGCCTTGGTGGCTCGGTGCTAGAGCTTGATCAACTCTCGAAAGAGTCAGGGTCGATATAATCGCATAAGGTGGCTAAGTGTGAACGGCAACCCCTCGACCTTGATGGAAAGGAATCGGAGCATGATCATGACACGCCAGAAAGAGGGATGAACTTGAGGCCCCTAAGCGGTACCTCTTGCTGAAGTCTATGATTACTAGGTCGAGAGGACCCAATGTGAAGGAGTAAGTTTAAACACATAGAAACCTATCCACATAGGTGGTAATACTCTCTTCGGGAGCGGGGATACCCCCAGTTACAATCCCTCTCTCCATCCTCGAGATATGTCACTATTATCGAGCAGATATATCTGTACACGTGCTCATATTAGCTAGGGACCAATGGAGGGTTCTCGATTTTGAAATCGGACTAAGACACATGGGACGAGAACCTACTCATGAGGGAGTGGCTCCACCTGTGTTTTATCACCGGCCGTCCGGGAAGAGGAGGCTTTCTCCTTTTGTGGAACGATTTTTAATGTTTTTACAATTTTTCAAGTAGTAAAAAGATTAAGATATTAAGTTTGGTGGTTTGACGCTAGCGGAGATGATATAAGAAGTGATGAAAGAAAAGAAATTGAGAGATTTAAGAGACTTAGAAAAATTGATAAAGATGAAAGTAAATGTTTGATTCAACAAAAGAGTCCATATTTATAGAGTTACGACAACAGTTTAGTGGTGCTAGTGGCCGACCGTCCACTGACAAGCATTAATAATTTGGGGAACTATACCGACGGGACGTTTCAGTCACCTCCATCGCTTACGTCACGAGGATGACATCACTATCGGGGAGTTTAGAAAATCGAGGCTCAAGTCGTTTCTTATAATTTTACTCTGAGAATCGAATGGACTATCTGTATACGGTAGAAATCGGGGATGCCCGATTTCTCTATTTTGGTCAAGGAAGAATGTTACGTCGAAGAGATAGGATGTCGAGTCCGAAATCAAAGCCTCTTTCTAGATCGAGGTCAATGTCAATCGAGGCCAGAAACAGATAGACTTTGAATAAATATAGGCATAGTCTTATAACGGAAAGGGTGAGGTATTCGCGATTGGTCGAGGATCATGGTGTGAATCCCAGAACAAATCGAATCTATAGCGGTTAATCAGTTGTTGATGCAATTTCATACTATAATTAGAAGTGTACCTTAATTAGGGCACCTCTACTATATAAAGAGGAGTTCCCTTCATTTGTATCCATCATTATTCACTGAAAAAATGTATACACTCGTTACTTTCTTGCTATTTCACTTACTTTTCATCAGAGTTGCTTTATCATTTACCGTTCTTACTATACCACCTCGAGACTATCCCAAATCGAGGTCGAGGCTTTGCTGACACACTGATTTATTTTATTGTCTAATTCTTCCATTTATTTTCTTGTTTATCAATTGGTATTGGACGAAATCACATATCGTTAAAACCACAATATAAGTTTAATTGTTATCCGAATTTTAGGGTAAACAAATATAGGCGTTAATCTATTTTGAATAGGCGACTAGTACTTAGGGAGAAGGCTAGGAAAGCAATTGTTCGATTAATTAGCAACCATAAGTGCACTGTATGAAAGGAAGAGTTAATTAGAACACAATAGGATTGGTGAATTGATCACAACCCTGGAATATTTGTCTCTACTGAATACACAACAACCATTCTGCTGCTTGATAATTTAGTTACTACATAAAATTATTGTTTAGTATAATTACACTCTTGAACTCGAATTGGCTCGACAGAATAACAATCTTGGTAAATTTAGTAGGTAGTTGATACAAGTCTCTATGCGTTTGACACTCGACTTATTATTTTATTACTTTTACGACCACGCACACTTGCGTGTGAGTTAGGGAGCAACAACGACCACCACCAACTACCATGAGAAACTACTTCCAACCATTACCCGTCACCATCACCAATATCACATATAACACTAGGCACCACTATTTCATCACCAACCACCTTGACCACCAACCTCCACCGTCTAACAACACTATCAACAACCTCTATTGCCAGTCACAAGAACCCGCCAAGCACAACACATTCATCACACTCTGGCCACCACTACAAAACTATCAATCACAAATGCATAATAACCATCTTTAGCCACTTATACCAACCACAATCACCACAAGCCATCACCTTACCATCGTTAAAATCGATGAACACCGCCACCAATTGTTACTGTCACTAATGTTTATTGTGTGCTTACTTTATCAACCAACAATTTTTGAAACACCATATAAAATAAAATTTCTCTAATATTTTGTTGAATATATATATATATATATATATATATATATATATATATATATATATATATACGTGCCAAGCACAACACATTCATCACACTCTGGCTGCCACTACAAAACTATCAATTACCAATGCATAATAACCATCTTTAGCCACATATACCAACCACAATCACCGCCTACCATCACCTTACCATTGTTATAATCGATGAACATCGCCACCAATTGTTACTGTTGTATTGGTCGAAATTTGGGTTGAAATTGATTGCAAATGGACGAGGTATGGTTAAAGTTGATGCTGACCACGACTCAATGGCGGGGAGCGGTCTAAAGAAGAACTAGCGCCGAGGTCGTGTAAGGAACATATGAAAGTGTGATGACCCAAAAGGTCATCCTAAGTAATTCTAGCTAAATCTGTATTTTGAGGCCCAAAAAGCCTCCGTTAATCTCATCTCGATATGCGTGCGCAGCCCGGACATGTAGCCGGGAAGTTTCTATGTGAAAATTTGTTTAAAATGGAATTTTGAATGAAATAATTGAATAAAGTTGACTTTGGTCAACATTTTTTGTAAACGGATCCGGACCCGTGATGTGATGGTCCCGGAGGGTCCCTAGAAAAATATGGGACTTAGACGTATGCCCAGAATTGAATTCCGAGGTCCCAATCCCGAGAAATGAATTTTTAAAGAAAATTATTTTCTGAAAATAATAAAGGTTTTTGAAAATGAACTTTGATGTGGAAACCGTGTTACCGGACCAGTATTATTGTTCCGGAGCCCGGAACAGGTTTATTATATGTTATGAGACTTAGCTTGAAATTTGGTGTAAAACGGACTTGAGATGACGTGATTCAGATTAAAAATGGGAAATTTAGAAGTTTATGAAGTTTGAAAAATTCTATGACTTTTAAGGTTTAATTTGATGATTTTGATGATATTTTGGTGGTTTAAATGCTTGAACAAGTCCGTAGGATGTTTTGGGAGTCGTGTGTGTTTTTGGTTTTGATCCCCGAGGGCTCGGGTGAGTTTCAGGTAGCCAACGAGCTGTAAAAAGATAGGAAAAATCTGGTTTTTGGGTTGTTTGCTGGTGTCTGAGATTTTGCACTATGCGATCGAATTAGTACCTCCGCGATCGCATAGCACTGCGTAGAGGGGTAGGAATACTACTCTATGCGATCGCAAGGGTATGTCCGCGATCGCACAGAGTTAGGAACTGCTGGGAGGGGCTGGGGTCTTGTTCAGTGCGACCGCACCCTTTGATCCGCTGTCGCAATGTTATAGCCTAATACTCTTATGCGATCGCACTTAGGGCTCCGCGATCGCAGTGCATGTGGCCCCGCTACTCTACGCGATCGCACCCTTATTTCCACGATCGCATAGAGTTATTTCGTCCAGTTATTAAAATACCCAAAAAATAGAACACTCCATACATGATTTTATAATTTTACACTTCCTCCTTCTTCCCCAAACCTCCATAACTGAGAATCAAGCTCCCCAACCTCCATAGCTCCCTAGGTAAGTGTTCTTATCATCATTTTCTCTTAATTTCATTAACTAATCACTAGAATCTAGGCCTAAAAACATGAAATCAAAGTGGAGAAATTGGATTTTTGGGTAGTGTTAGGTTTTTGGAAAAATCGGGTGATTCAACCTCAATTTGGGGTCGAATCTTAAAACTAATCATATATTTGAACTCGTGGGGTAATGGGTGAACAGGTTTTGGTCCGAACCTCGAGTTTAGACCACGTGGGCCCGGGGTCGAATTTTGGGAATTTTGAAAGAAAGGTAGGAATTGTGTATTTAGGCTATGGGATGGTGTTATTGAGTTATTATTGATACACTTAAATTAATTATGCTTAGATATTGGGGTTCCGGAGTTTAATTCAAAAGGAAAAGCAGTCTTAGAGGGGTTATTGCTATACTTTGGACTGAGGTAAGAGTCTTGCCTAACTTTGGTGAGGGAATAGGTATTGTTTGCAATGTGCTAAGTGAATATCAAGCATGCCCGTGAGTCTATGCAATGTGTGTCAAGCATGCCCGTGAGTCTATTTTTATAGAAATTGCAGTATTTCTTCCATGTTTAGTATATTATGAGATTGTCTTTACTTGGTAATTTATTCTTGATTGAAAGTATTGGCTATTGAGTTTGAGAAGTGTTGATACGAATGGTAATACAAGTGTAGAGTACGTGATTGAGGTAATTGGTTATAGCTGAGACCCTTGCCGGGCATTTCTTGAGTTACTACTTGATGTTTCCCCCTTGCCGGGTGTTCTGAATTGCTTATTTCCACTATGCTGTACTCCTTGCCATTTATCTGTTATTGTTTGGTGAGGAAGAGTGTAAAGAACGAAGGGTGATGCCGTGTCATGATACTTTATTTCATTTCATAGTGAGGAAGAGTGTAAAGCATGAAGGGTGATGTCGTGCCATGATTTTATTTATTATAAGCACGAAGGTAAATGTCGTGCCATGATTTAATTGATTATAAGCACGAAGGTAAATGTCGTGCCATGATTCATTGTACATTGCATTGTGAGGAAGAGAGTAAAAGCACGAAGGGTGATGTCGTGCCATTGTTTACTTTTCTGACATTTATATTGTTTCGTTGTCTATTATGTTGGATTGTTTCTCTGGATCACTTCTATTTGTCGATGTGACTGCCTTATTTCACTTGTCCCCCCTTTACTTCTCTTGTATCCCCTACTTGCCGGTTTATCTCCTGCCTTGTGTTATTTCCTGTTACCTGCTGTAGAATAGGATAGGTTATCGTTAATGTCAAGTCTAGCCTCGTCACTACTTCGGCCGAGGTTAGGCTTGGCACTTACTCAGTACATGGGGTCGGTTGTACTGATGCTACACTGCACTTCTTAATGTTGTGCAGATCCCGCATCCGGACCCAGTGGACCGCATTGAGGGAGTCACCTTCAGTCCACCCAGAGCTTCAAGGTATACCCGCTGGCGTTCGAGGGCGTTGGTGTCTCTCCTACATTTGGATTTCCTCATTGTCTTGCCTTTTTCTTCTAGTTCCAAGACAATTAAATATTTTGTTTCAGACTTTGTATTTAGCACTCAGTTAGTTAGTTCGTGAGGTTGTGACACCCCGGTTTTGGGATATTTGCGATGTTGTTACCTTTATCATTTCATTTTCGTTTTGGGAATATTATTACTTTTTCTGCTGTAAAAACTTTTGAAGTGATTTGGAAATGTTCGGTAAAGGCTGAAAGTTAAGGAAATTGAGATATTCCAGTAGAGGTTGGAAGGTTAATTAGCTTTATTACTGTTACGTTGTTTTATAGATGTCAAAGTGTTGTGTACGTTGGCTTGTCTAATGGGTTAAACGTTAGACGCAGTCACGGTCTGAAAGGTGGGATTTCGGGTCGTGACAGAAAGCAACGGTTAGAATAAGTTATAGAATAGTGAAAAGGAATATTCTATTGAATATTCCTTTTATTGTACGTTTTAGGGTTTCTTAGGAATATCCGCTATAAATATGAAGAGATAAGGAACAAAAAGCGATTTTCACTTTTCTGATAAGAACGCATTGTAAAGGGTTGACTTGAAATAATATACAAAAGCTTGTCTTGTCCACTGATTCTATTGCGCAATATACATCTTTTATTCACTAGATACAAGGATTCCTTGCCCACCTTCATTTTCTATTACCCCACGTTGTTGTCAGAGAGAAGGATCATCCAAGTCATCTAACATTTGGGTGATAAACTCCTCCTTATTACATTTATTGCATTTATTGCCATTGTGTACATTTATTGTATACTTTCATTGCTACATTTATTGATAATCATTGAGCATTTATAGTTGGCATTCAGTAATATCAGACACGGCCCTACTTCATCAACATATCTAAATTTTAGATCTAGTTGTTATTATAATTAACTAGGATTCACCCTCTATTTTCTCATTAATTCATTTAATAAAAGGTTTAACACTTTTTTGGTAAAATAATTTGGCGCCGTCTGTGGGGAGGTTCTAGTTAAATTATTAGTTCCTTCTAGATCTAAAAAACAACAACAACCATCTTTTCCCTATTTGCACGAGCTAACAATGGCAGGAAAAGGAGATGAAAGACTGAAAGCAGTAATGGATGTCACAGCCAACCTCCTAAGCACCATCAACGAGGTTGATAGAGAAGACGAGGAGAATGTGACGCCGAGTGCCTCACCCAGGCGAAGTGACTCACCTCCCCCTCATGGGAGTGTAACCGCTTCACGTAAAAGGGGAGCCTCTACGTCCACAATTGAGGAAGCGCTACCAGCAGTGAAACAACTACTGGAGGCATTGTTGACAAGTACTCTAAACAACATACTTGACAAACGCGCTCAAGGGGCGAGTAGGAGCACCGCACGAGCGGACACCACAACAACCGTCAACAAGAATCTCGCTCCTCTCCCAGCAGGTAACACTCATATTGTTGTTGATGTAGGTAATGATGTGCTTGCAGCTATTCTGAATAAAATGGAAGAATGGAGAACAAGAATAAAGCGCTCCGAGGCCAAAAGAGGGATCACCAAGAAAGGGTTGATAAGATACCGGATGCCCCAAAAATTCTACCAAAATAGGACATCGATCGGTTCGTTGAACACCCATATAGCGAGAAGGCATCCCAACATGCCATACAAAAAACATTAAAAATACCGTCATATTTGAAGATATATGATGGCACAACAGACCCCGAGGACCATATCATTCATTACGTCACTACGGTAAAAGGCAACGACCTCTCAAAAAAGCAGGTACCGTCAGTGTTTTTTAAGAAATTCAGTGAAACCCTAACAGGGGGAGCCTTAACATGGTACTCACAATTACCAGCACGTTCAAAAATGACGTTCGAGGAGATGGACGATAAGTTTGTCACCTCCCACACCGGGGCTAAGAAACCATAGGCCAGGGTAAATGACATATTCGCCGTCAGACAATCCCCTAGCGAGGGACTCAGGGACTTCCTCACGCGGTTGAACAGAGTAAGAATGAGCCTACTAAACGTATCAGAAGGGATGGCGGTGGCAGCCTTCCAAAATGGGTTGAATAGGAACGGGTCGAGGGCAACCAGAAAGTTATTAAGCAGACTCATGAAATACCCTGCCACCACCTGGGAAGAAACTCACAACGCGTACTGTGCGTGATAGCAGATGAGTACGACCTCAACGGTCCAACTCAACGGCGAACATCAGTCCAAACGGAGTCGAGGAGAGATCGTCGTAACGACAACTGAAGAGATCATTGAGGTCCACGCCTCAATCAAGAAAGGCAACAACCATATGTCAGAACGACCATCACACCACCTCCCCGCCAAATAGATGGGTCGTCCAGGACACACACCGGGACTCACCGAAACGAAATAGGTATGCCTCCATTTTTATTTTCTCACAATTTTTGTGTTTCCCCTTCAGATATAGTGTACGCCCTAGAGAATCTTGGCCCTAAGGTGACGTGGACGCAAAAGATGAAGTCTGACCCAAATTCCAGAAGGTCGAATGCCCTCTGTGAATTCCATCAAGAGTGGAGCCATAAGACCGAGGACTGCATATCCCTACGGCAAGAGGTGGTGAACAGGCTTCACCAAGGATATCTAAGGGAGCTGATGGGTGACTGAGGAAAAGCCAATTTCGACCGCGGAGGAGAACACCATCAAGGCCCTCCAAAGCCACCCTCCCCCGCCTGCACCATCCAAATGATCATCGGTGGAGGTGAAAAAGCAGCAATCAACCACGTAAAGTTCACCACCACACACAAACTGAAGCGGTCGATTACCCATGAACGGTATGATGTCTTCGAAGACAATATCATCTTCGATAAGTAAGATACCCACAGTTTGAACTTTCCTCACTTCTACGTCTTGTCATTACTTTATGCATTTCAGATATTGATGTAAAACGAATCATGGTAGACGAAGGGAGCAGCGCATGTGTTATCCACCCTCAAGTTCTCACACAAATGAGACTCGAGGACAAGATAGTACCACGGTGCATAACACTAACAAGTTTTAACAATGCAGTTGAGCGAACCCCCGGAGATATAACATTGCCCGTTCTGACCGGGGGCGTTACCCTCGAAACAACATTCTATGTCATGAACCAAGACAAACCTACAACACCATTATAGGGTGACCCTGGATACACTCCATGAGGGCCATTCCGTCCAGCTTATACCAAGTCATCAATTTTCCTACCTTGTGGGGAATATTCAGCATTCGCGGTAAATAGCGCACAACCAAAGAATGCTACCGCATCGCCAAAGATTGCACATTCACTCAACAGTTAAAAAAGGAGGGCTCAGGAGCATAGCAATTACCGAAGTCGGTGCCTGAACACAACAAACAAAAAAACGTCATCAAAGACCCCAACATTATAGAAGCGACACAGTCAACAGTATAAGACCTCGAGCCCATCCAACTGGATAGCAACGACCACAACAAAAAGGCTTATATTGGCCACAAACTCTAAGAACCAGGTAATTTCCATAAATTTTTAATTAACAATGCCGATCTGTTTGCTTTCTACCATACAAATATGCTAGGTACCCCGAAAGATATTGCTACACACAAGCTGAACATCGATCCACTCTACCTGTCGGTACGACAAATAAGAAGACAATTGAACGCCGCAATCAACAAGGTCGTCCGCGAAGAGGTGGAAAAATTGCTCGCCAATGGCTCCATCTAGAGTCATAGTACCCCCAATGGGTCTCCAACGTGGTCATGGTAAAGAAGAAAACCGGGAAATGGCGTATGTGCGTAGATTTCACGGACTAAACAAAGCCTGCCCGAAGGATTCCTTTCCGTTTCCTTACATCGATCAACTCATCGACGCAACAACAGGGCATGAGTTATTAAGTTTCTTGGACGCCTACTCAGGCTACAACCAAATCCTCATGGAGGAGGAGGAGGAGGACCAAGAAAAGACCACTTTCATCACCCACCACGGGACATACTGCTATAGAGTCATGCCGTTCGGGTTGAAAAATGCAGAGGCGACTTATCAAAGGCTGGTCACCAAGATGGTTATAGACCAACTTGTCAATATAATGGAAGTCTATATAGACGATATGCTGGTCAAATCAAAAAGAAAAGAAGAGAGCATCAACCACCTGAAGGAAGCCTTTGATATACTAAGGCGATACGGTATGAAGCTGAACCCCAAAATTGTGCCTTCGAGGTGACCTTTGGGAAGTTCCTCAGTTTTCTGGTATCGCATTGAGGCATTAAATTCAACCCCGATCAAATCAAATCCATAGAGGGAATACCTGAGATTTTGACCAGTAAGAAAAAGGTACAAAAGCTGACCGGCCGTATAGCTGCGTTGTCAAGGTTTATCTCACGATCCTCCGACAGATGTCACAAATTCTTCAACGTACTTAAAAAGGACAATGGAATTCTGAGTGCATCGAGGCCCTAAGAAAACTGAAGGCATACTTGTCCTCGCCCCCGCTACTCACCAAAGCAGAACCCGTAGAGAACCTCTTAATCTACTTGGCTGTATCAAACATCGCAGTAAGTGTAGTATTGGTCCGTGAGAACAAAGGTACGCAATCTCCAATCTACTACATTAGCAAAGCCCTGGTCGACGCCGAAGCGAGGTACCAGCGCCTTGAAAAGCTGGCACTGGCATTGGTCATAGCTTCACAAAATCTTAGACCCTATTTTCAAGCCACCCCATCTCGGTGGTCACGACCTTCCCCCTAAGAAGCATCCTACATAAACCCAAATTGTCGGGGAGATTAGCCAAGTGGGACATCAAATTAATCGACATGATATAACATATCAATCATGAACAGCGATAAAGTCGCAAGTACTCGCCGACTTCGTCGTCGATTTCAGTGCCAAAATAATGCCTGAGGTCGAGCAGGAAGCTTCTCGTACCTCCCCCAAGTTACATGACCTATGGGTCATATACACCGAAGGTGCCACCAATGTGTCAGGATCTGGACTGGGACTCATACTCGAGGTCCCAACAGGTGAAGTCATCCGCCAGTCCATACGGTGCCCCGATATGACTAACAATGAGGCCGGGTACGAGGCCATTATTGCAGGACTAAGACTAGATATCAAATATGGAGCACGACGAGTCATCCTCTGATGTGACTCACAACTCTTTGTCAACCAAGTCACAGGGACTTTCCAAATCAAAGAAAAGAGGCTGCAAAAGTACTGGGCAAAAATTCATAAGATATGTAACGACCTGACCGGTCGTTTTGAGAATTTAAGCTCGTTCCATGGCATAAGATCTTGAAAAATTCACATTGTGTATATCGACCTATGTGCATGGTTGGATTCAGTTATCGGATGATCCGCAGTCGAATTGGAAGAAGGATTTCAGTTTTTGGAAGCTTAAGTGGTGGAATTTGACCGAAATTTTGACTTTTGTGTAAATGGCCCCGGAATGAGTTTTGGGTAATGCCAACAGCTTTGTATGATCATTTTGGACTTAGGCGCACATCCGGAATTGGATTTGGAGGCCCGTAGAGTAATTTGAGGCAATTCGGTGAAAGCTGTAAAATTTGAAGTTTGAGAAATGGAGAAGTTTGACCACAGTTAACCTTTTGGGATGTTGGGGTCGGAATATGATTTCGAGAGTTGGAGTAGCTCCGGGATGTCAATTGGAACTTGTCAATCGAGTTGAATTTATAGGCTTCGACACGAGTTTAAGAGTTTGAATATCTGAAAGTTCATAAGTTCGATCTATGGTGTGATTCGTCATTTCGGTGTTGTTTGATGTAATTCGAGACCTAGAGAGAGTCTGTGTTAGGTTATTGAACTTATTGGTATGTTTGGACGGGGTACCGAGGGGCTCGGGTGAGCTCCGAATAAGTCTAGGTTGTGTTGCGCTGGTTTATGATGTTTCAGCGTCGTTTCTTCAAGCATAAGTGGTACCATAATTGGGTCGTTTATCCAAAACTTTTTTACAGAGAATAATTGGGTCTGAACATCGATTTGGTATCGGAATATGATGAATTATTATGGTTGGACCCGTAATTGAATGGGTGTTCGGATTTTGTAAAACAATTAGGGTTCCGAGGTGCGGGCCCCGGGTAGACTTTTCGATCGATTTTTAGTTTTTTATAAAGATTGAGACTTTATGATCCGGAATGTTCCTTATGAGTTTTATTTGTGTTTTGAAGATATTTTGATTAGATTTGAGCCGTCCGGAGGTCTTTTCACCCGAGGAGTTCATTTTAGAGTACCAGGTTGTCTTCTTTGAGGTAAGTATCTTGCCTAACCTTTGCGTGGGGAATTACCCCCTAGGATTTGAGTCTTCTATGTTGATTGTAGCCTGTGTACGCGAGGTGACAAGTGCGTACTTGGACTTATTATTAGGAAGGTGGCCTTTTTAAGATTCTTAGGCCCTCATTTTCCCTGTGTAAGAAGTTGTAATTGTTATGACTGAGTTCCTGATTACTAGTTTCATCTCTATCTGCTTAAATTAGAACTACTTACCATTAGATTCCCTTTATTTCTTATTCGACCTTGATTGACTTAACTGAAGATTTTACCTCTTCTACCATCATGCTATATTTTTCTTCATAAACTGCCTATTTAACTAAAATTAGTATTATCTCGCCCTATAATTGTTTAGCAGTAACTGGAGTTATGATTATCTTTAGATGCTTACCTTATTTGGATTGTGGAAAATCTCTCATAATTGTTCAACCTTAAAAGGAATTTATATAACCTATACCTTAGTAGACTTGCCTGTATTTGGAATTTCTTGACTTGTGTTGACTTCTTGTTGTTGACTTGAATATTGTGAAATCGTTGCTACATTTTGTTTTATTTTTCCTCGTTACGTTGTTTCTCCTTGTGCTTGGCATTTCTTTTCAGTGGCTATTCCTTGTGAGTGAGTTTTACCGTTCTTGTGACTTAAGTTCTTGTACTGATTTGCTCATTGCACTTTGCATTTCTGTCTTTTGTTGCTTTTGTACTTGTTGTGGTAATGTACGATGTTTCTGTCGTGTTATTGTTGATATCTCTGTTGGTTGCATTACATATTTAAATTGGGGACTACAGACGTATTCTGGGAGAACCCTCTTGTACTGCATATTTAAATTGGGGACTACAGACGTATTCTAGGAGATCCCCTCCCCCCTGCACTACATATTTAAATTGGGGACTACGGACGTATTCTTGGAGATCCCCCTTGTACTACATAATTTAATTGGGGACTACGGATGTATTCTGGGAGATCCCCCATGTACTGCATATTTATTTTGGCGACTAGGGACGTATTCTGGGAGATCCCCCCCCCCCCTCCCGTACTGCATAAACATCTGGAACTACGGGACGGGATCCTAGTAGATTTATCTTGAAGAAACTATGTTTGAAAGATAGTTAATGAAAAGTATATTTGAAAATCACTTATCTTGAAAAAAACTATGTTTGAACGACATTTACTGGAAAAGTATATTTGACAAGCATTTACCTGAAGAAAACTATGTTTAAAGGACATTTGTATTCGGAGAAAGTATATTTCAAAATAAATTTTCTATTTGAAAGGATTATATTCTTAAAGCTTCCAATATTAAAATCTTGCGAGTGAAAGTTTACACTTGGGGATCTTGACCAATTTATTGGAATTGTTGGCTAAGGCCTGATGTGGAAGTTATTGCAGTGCTGAGTTACTACTTGTTCTTACTGTATTGTTGTCTCCGGATTTAGGTTGTGTTCCCGTCAATTCTTCTATGTATTATTATGATGTTCCATTGTTATTTGTTGTTTTTCCTTCCTCATTGTTGTCGTTATGTTGTTAACTATATTGGGTCGTTATTAGATAGGTGTCATGTTCGGTCATTCTTATATTTATGCATGTTTAGCTTTATTAGACCAGTGGGTGTCTTGACTAGTCATCGTCACTACTTCACCGAGTTTAGTCTTGATACTTACTGAGCACCGCTGTGGTGTGCTCATACTACACTTCTGTACATTTTTGTGCAGATTCCAGGTTTTGCATAGTCGGTCGATCGATAGTTAGCAGCGCAGTTGCTGTTGTGGAGACTCAAGGTAAAACCGCTCCAGCGTTTGGGGGTTTCAGAGTCACCGTTTTATTTTTTTGTTCATACACTATTGTACTTCTTTCTGAACAGTGGTAATTAGGAGTTATAGTGTAAACTTCTGTAACGCTTATGACTTGTACTTACCGGGTTTTGGAAAGACGTGTAATGTGTAGAGATTTATTTCAAAAAGCACTTAAAAGATTCTTGTATTATAATTGATGTTTGTTAACAATAGGCTTACCTAGTCCTTAAGACTAGGTGCCGTCACAATACCCAAAAGAGGGAAAATTGGGTCGTGACAAGCTACTACTAAAGTTCGACGAATGTCAAATCTAGCAGATACCTCGAGCACAAAACACTGAGTCAGACGGCCTCATCAAATTAGCAACAACCACTAAGAATATAAGTGGAAAGGAAAAACGTGGTTACCCTCCTCCATTCGTCAATAGACCAAATTGAGGTACACTCTGTAAACTTAACTTGTGACTGGCGCAACCGTATTATATCATATTTGCAATAGGATTGCTCCCATCGGACAATAAAGAAGCCAAGAAGCTTCGATTGCAAGCGGCCAGATACAACATCATCAACCACGACTTATACAAAAGGACGTTTGGCATCCCCTTGGCGAAACGCCTAGGGCCAAACCAAACCAGGCACATCCTCGAGGAAGTACACGAAGGCCACTGTGGAGCCCATACTGTAAATCGAGCCCTCATTAGATGCCTCACACGAGTAGGCTACTACTGGCCCACCATGAAAAAGGAAGCCATCGACTTTGTTAAGAAGTGAGAGCAGTGCAAGAAATACGCCCCAATGATACACCAAGCGGGCGAGCACCTCTACTCAGTTACATCGGCATGGTTGTTCATCAAATGAGGAATGGACATCGTTGGACCACTTCCAACAGGATGAGGTAACGTACGATTTATTTTAGTTTAAACTGACTACTTTTCTAAATGAGTATAAGCGGGTGCATTCGCCCAAATACGGAAACAGGAAGTTATCACATTCATATGGAGGAACATCATATGCCGCTTCGGCATCCCCAAAGAAATCAACTGTGACAATGGACCCCAATTCACCCCGAAAAAAATCGCCGAATTCTTTGAGAAATGGCACATCAAGCGAATACTCTCCACGCCATACCATCCTGCAGGCAACGGCCTAGTAGAATCCTCCAACAAAACAATACTGAACATCATGAAGAAGAAGCTCGAAGACGCCAAGGGACTATGGCCGGAACTACTACCAGAAGTGCTATGGGCATACCGCAACATGCCAAAAACAAGCACATGAGAAACACAATATTCACTAGTCTATGGGACTGACAGAGTGATACCAGTCGAAGTAGGAGAACCAAGTTTGAGATACTCCAATGAGAGCTGACCAAGAAACGACGAGAGCAGAAAGCAAGACCTCGACGAAGCAGACGAGCGAAGAGACATGGCTTACATAAGAATGATAGCTCAAAAATAGCAAGCAGATACAACAACAAAAAGGCCAAAGTTACACAACTCAAGGTCAGGGACTATGTACTCTTATCCAAAACACAGGCGAGCGAAGACCCAAGAAAAGGTAAAGTAGGAACCAATTGGGACGGGCCATAAAAAATCACAGCGACAGCAAATAGGGGATCATTCTAACTAGCAAACATGGAGGGAAAGCTACTATCAAACAATTGGAACATCGCCCACCTCAAATACTTCAACTTCTAAAAATGGACGTCCTCTAAGTCGTACTATTTTTTCCACACCCGAGTTTTGTCCCGACTGGGTTTTATCGGTGAGGTTTTTAATGAGGCGGTGAAGAGGGCGTTGTCACGATCCAAACATATGGGCCGCGACGGGCACCCGGTACCTTACTCAACCGAGTACCAACATAAGATATCATTCTTATCGTACTTTTATTGGAAAATGGGCCAAACGGGCCGTCATGGGATAACAAGAATAAACATAGAGGAATACTCAATATAGGCCAACCCAACCTGATATAAAAACTTATACATGTGATATACGGGCCTATAAGTCCAACATGATCATTTATAAACTGAAAACATAGGCCGACATGGCCATACACGCATTTGTATACATGACATCTATCTAAAAGCCTCTAAGAGTACACACTTAACATAAAGGTCGGGACATGGCCCCGCCATACCAAACAATATGTGTCTAACTCATACTGACCAAACAAGCAACTGTGAAGCAAATGGAGCGCACCAACATCTTCCGCGGAGCTGATAACCTACTTGGAGGACTCTCAATCTGTCTATCGGGACCTTCGAGAATGAAACGCAGCATCCCCAAGCAAAAGGGACGTCAGTACAAATAATGTACCGAGTATGTAAGGCACATAAATAAGTATATAACAGACATGGAAGAAATATAGAGTAAATGACTCAACCTGTAAGGCTGGATAACTCTGTAAATCATGAAATACTTATAGTGTCATGCATATGCCTATGAATGTCATGTCGTGCATAGGTACATATTTCATAACATCATATATATATATATATATATATATATATATATATATATATATATATATATATATATATATATATATATATATATATATATATATATATATATATATATATATATGAAATACGTTAATAAAATCTCTCGGTACGTTGTAAGATCATTATGCTTCTGAGGGCATCCCATCATATCATCTCGGCCACTGTGGGTAAAATCATCAACGTATACCACCTGATCAGGTGGTGGTGCGTATATAACTCCATAACCTTTCCCATATCCCATACATATATATACATACATACATACATATATATACATACATACATACATATACATACATATATATATATATATATAT
>ML284876.1:0-40607 GCA_005239495.1 Nicotiana undulata
TCTAGTCAATGGAGCTGCAATAGAAGAGAATCCCTCCACAAATCGTCGATAATAGCCTGCTAGGCCCAGAAAACTCCTGATCTCCAAAGCTAAAGTAGGACGCGGCCAACTCTGAACTGCCTCAATCTTCTGCGGATCAACCTTGATACCCTCTCCGGATACCACATGCCCTAGAAATGCCACCGACTCCAACAAAAACTCGCACTTGGAGAACTTAGCATATAGCTTCTGCTCTCGCAAGGCCTGAAGCACAACTCTCAAATGCTGCTCGTGCTCACCNAGAGTCGATAAATGGCATGAACACCCTATTCATCAAGTCCATAAATGTTGTTGGGGCATTAGTCAAGCCGAAGGACATCACTAGAAACTCATAATGGCCATATCTGGTGCGAAATGCAGTCTTCAGAACATCAGAAGCCCGAATCTTCAATTGGTGATAACTCGATCTCAGATCAATCTTAGAAAACACCCGAGCACCCTGCAACTGGTCAAACAAATCATCAATGCGCGACAGAGGATACTTGTTCTTGATGGTCACCTTATTCAACTGACGATAGTCAATGCACATCCGCATAGACCCATCCTTCTTCTTCACGAATAAGACCGGAGCACCCCACGGTGACACACTCGGCTTGATGAAACCCTTGGCCAAAAACTCCTCAAGCTGCTCCTTCAACTCCTTTAGCTCCTTAGGAGCCATACGATAAGGGGGAATGCAAATAGGCTGAGTATCTGGAGCCAAATCAATACAGAAGTCTATATCTCGATCTGGAGGCATGCCTGGAAGATATGAAGGGAACACATCTGCGAACTCTCGAACAACAGGCACTGAATCAATGGTAGGAGACTCAGCGGTGGTATCCCGCACAAAAGCAAGGTAAGCTAAGCAACCCTTCTCGACCATGTGTCGAGCCTTCATATAGGAAATGACCTGACTGAATGCACTAACTGAGGAACCCCTCCACTCTAACCTCGGCGACTCAGGCATGGCTAATGTAACTGTCTTGGCATGGATCGAACACAGCATGATAAGGAGATAGTCAATCCATGCCCAAAATAACTTCGAAATCAACCATATCGAGCAAAAACAGGTCGGCTCTGGTCTCAAGCCCATAGAAGGTAATCACACAAGATCGGTAGACCCGGTCTACTACCACAGAATCGCCCACAGGAGTGGACACATACAAAGGAGAACCCAAGGACTGACGAGGAGCATCCAGAAAATGAGCAAATAATGCAGAAACATATGAGTATGTAGACCCTGGATCAAATAACACTGAAACCTCCCTACCACAGATTGAAATAATACCTGTAATCACGGCGTCTGAGGCCACTGCGTCTGATCTGACCGGAATAGCATAGAATCTGGCTGTAGCACCTGAAGACTGAGCTCCCCCAGAACGAGCTGGAGTTGACTGACCCCCTCCTGACTGGCCTCCCCCTCTAGGATGGCCCCTGCCAACCTGACCCCCACCCCTAGGTGGTCGATTTGCTGGTGCTGAAATCATAGGCTGGTGACTCTGCTGCATGACCTTGCCCACGGAACACTCAAAACAACGCTAAAACTAAAATTCACCCTCCAAACCCCCTGAATTTATAACTTAAGAACTTAACTTTTCTTGAATTCTATAACGACGCGTCGACCGACGTATACAACTCGGAATGACTTCGAATTTTGCAGACAAGTCATAAATGACATATTGGAGCTATTCTCGGTCCCGGAATTTCGTTTGGACATCGATAGCATAAAATCACGTTCCAATCCAAATTTCAAACTTAAGGAAATCCTGATTTCCATTTCGGGCGCCGAAATGCTCCCGGGTCATCGAAAATCCGTTCCGAACGTACGCCCAAGTTCGAAATCATCATACGAAGCTACTGGAGTTGCTAGAACTCGATTCCGAGGTCGTTTGCTCAAATTGTTGACCGAAGTCAAACTTGGCCAAAATAGGCCAACCTTAAGGAACCAAATGTTCCTAAAGCACTCAAACCATTCCCGAATCCTGAACCACCCATCCCCGCAAGTCATAAAGCACGAATAGCCGCTATGGAAGGTTACATTTAAGGGAACGGGATCCTAATACGCAAAACGACCGGTCGGGTCATTACACTTAAAGCTTAACAATCAATTCAAGGCATATCATAGCCTAAAAACTACCCCGATCATGGATAAATACTCTGGTGCTCGCATATGGGATCAAATCCCACACATATGCGCACCAAAAACATGTAGCTACCAGAAATAATTCAAGCAACTAGTGCCTCAACCAAGTTTAGAAAAGATACTTACCTCAAGGAAGCCAAACAATACTCTATAAGCTCCATCCCGCACAACTAGACCTTCGAACGACTCGAAACTAGCTAAAAGCAACTCCAAAATATTAACTAATTCCCAGCAAAACAAACCCAATAGATGAAGGTCGAAGTTTTAGTCAAATACTCAAAGTCAACCAAAAAGTCAAACTCGGGCTCATACCTTAGAAGCCGATAAAACTCACAAATTTCGACAGCCCATTTAATTATGAGTCTAACCATACTAGTTTCACTCAAATCTAACTTTGAATCGATGTTCAAAACTCAAATTTTACTTTAGGGAAGATTAGACAAAAATCCTTGATTTCTCTTTCAAATTCATAATCCTAATGCCAAAATCGAAGGTAGAAATCATGAAATATAGTCAAATCCGAGTAGAAAGTACTTACCACAATCCATATGGTGAAAATCCTCTCCAAAATCACCCAAACGAGCTCCCCAATTCAAAATGTGATAAAATAACTCAAAGGTCCGAAATAGAGTACTTATATGCACTACCCAGTGGTACTCTACGCAATCGCGATGCACAAATATACGTTGCCACAATTAACTCTACACGTTTGCGGAACAAGCCTCGTGAATGCGATACACGAAGCTAAGATAACTTTGTGAACGCGGCAGCATCGTCGGGAACGTGAAGAAGAAACCATCGACTGCCCAGCTCAGCCAAAACACTACACGGACGCGTATTAGTAAATACGAATGCGAAAAAGACCAATCCCCCCAACATACGCGAACATGATCACCAATTCACGAACACGGTGAAATAAATCACCCAGCTCGCATAATACACTACGCGATCGCGGTCTCCTATTCGCGGTCACGATGAGGAACTGAAACACCAAAAATCAACAAAACACAACAGTGCGAAAATGAGCCAAAATTCATCTGAAACTCACCCGAGACCCTCGGGACCCCGTCCAAACATGCCAACAAGTTCCAAAACATAACACGGGCCTACTCGAGGCCTCAAATCATAATAACAATATCAAAATGACGGATTAAACTTGATAAACTTTTAATCTTATAACTTCCAAAACTCGTGCCGAACCATATCAAATCAATATGGAATGAACTCAAATCTTGTACACAAACCCCAAATGACATAACGAAGCTATTCCAATCCTGGAACCATAATACGAACCCGATATCATCAAAGTCAACTCTCGGTCAAACCGATAAACATTCCAAACCTTCAAAAAATTTACTTTCGCCAAAAAAGTGCCGAAACTTTCTAGAAACATCCAAATGCAAATCTGGGATTACACCTAAGTCCAATATCTCCATTAGAACCTAAAGGAACCATTAAAACTCAAATCCGAGGTCAAATACATAAAAGTCAAACTTTATCAACTTTTCTAGCTTAAAGCTTCAAACATGAAATTCATTCTTCCAAATTAATTCCAAATCACTAGTAAACCAAAACCGACGATTCACACAAGCCATAATACATCATATAGAGCTATTCAAGACTTAAAACAGGTGAACAGAATGCACATGTTCAAAGAAACTGGTCGGGTCGTTATAATCGGTCTAACTACCGCTTTGTATAGCTTATTTATAGGTTTTGGTGGCACCTTCTTATCACACAAAACTCTGAAAGAACCTTCATTTTATCTACCCCGCTCTGATTTGATATGTGACATCCTCTTCAATCTCTCTGTTACCTTGGATAATATATTTGAGGTACTTGAAACTACCTTTCTTGGGGATGACTTGTGAATCTAGACTCACTTCCACGTCCTCTTCAGGAGTCAGAACTTCACCTACCGAGATTCATAGTTTCTTGGGTTTGGGGGGCTACTATCTCCGCTTTGTTAAGAGTTATCATCCATTGCAGCTTCATTGAACAAGTTGACTCAGAAGAGTGCTCCTTTTTAGATTGTTTGATGAGTGTGAGGAGAGCTATCAGAAGCTCAAGGTTGTTTTGAATACAACCCCAATGCTAGTTTTGACCACAGGTTCAGATCCTTATATTATTGTTTACCGTAAAAATGGTAATTACAATTATATTTAGTTAAGTTGTTCTAAAAATACGTGATTTATCTTAATACTAGTTGTTGAGAAATTGTAGATAAGTGCGTTAAGACGGAATGTAATGAAAGCAGTTGAAAAGCTGGAAAAAAGCAAACCAGAGCGCCTTAGATCGAAGGCTCGATGTCGACCTCGAGGGTCTATGAGACCGAGGTTCGAGCCTGGGCCGGTAGATCGATGGAGCTATAACAGACTTGTGTGCCTTAGGACATGCTATTTATGATCAATGATAAGCTATAAATGAAGAACAAGTAACGGGAAATAATAAAGAGCTAGTAAATAGATACAGAGGATATTTTGATAATAAAAGCATAGAATGTTCTTGTGCCTTGTATTCAATAATGTGTCCCTTACAAAATGGCTAGGGCCCTCTTTATATAGCGGGGGGGCCAGCATAGTACATCAACATTTATTACCAAGATTTTGACTGATTCAGCCAATTAATGCCTAAGTACAGACTCATACTTTATTGCAGGATTTTTTACTTCAATCTTCGTGTCGCCTCATCCGTCAGCCCGGAGCCCGTAATGCCTCGAAGACGAACGTTATGAGGGCTCGAGCTTGAGCCGTACCTGGAATCCTCTGTGAGTGAGCCACTGAATGTCATAACAAGCATAAAATCGGCCTGCCCGATTTTGGCCGTACACAGATAGTCCCCGCGTTTCTTGTAACATAGGGACAACAAACATTGTGAAATCGTTATCCCTGGCCTTTCTAGTGTTGCACCGTTTGTGTCGCACGAGGTGGCCGTCGAGATAGAGAGAGAGACCGTGTTTATACAACTGTTAGAAAGTTTCTGCATTGATTACGGCGACCATCGCCCCCTGACTTCCTCTGGCATACATGGAGGTTTTTTCTATATAGACTCCCTCCTCCCCTCTTTCTCTCTCGTAGTGCCCTTAGGTTCTTAAAATTTTCTCCACACTTTGGGTCCCTTCTATGAACTCATCTATTCCATTCCCTTTTGGTTCCGAAGAAGAAAAATATGGCGCATACCTCCTTCCGCGTTCCTCGGGTCGATGAAACTTTCTCCCGTTCTCGACAATCAAACGAGAAAAATACGGAATCCCCCTGTCTCGAAGATTGGATCTTGTGTGATAACTTCTGATTTCAAAATTTATAGACCACCTTTGAGGTCGGGGCGGTGTGAGCCCATATCCCTATCTATCAACTTGATCTCCGATACTGGGAAAGTAAAAATGGATTGATGGTGGAGCAGCTCGGCGCTGGTGAAGATCCCTTCCCGCGAGGAAGACATTACTACCCATGATGTTGGATTCCTAAGCGTGTACACCTACCCATTCACTTTTGGGCCGGTGAGACCTGCTTCGCCCCAACTAGACCCCGTCATTCTGGATTTTTCTGATCGATATCAGGTGACCCTTGGTCAGATACATCTGTCGTTCTAGCGAGTTGTATATATGACTAGGCATATTGTCGACATGGTTGGGGTAATGCCTTTTACCCTCGATCACTTGATCAGAATGTACACCCCCCGACTTTATCGAGGTGGTCTGATAAAACTTCAGCGTGGGGCCTCGAAAAACCTTTTTTGCCTGTACTAATGAAATTAGGGACAGAGGGTGGATGAGCCGTTTTGTCCGCATCAAGACTGCGGATTTGATTCCAAAGGAAAGGATTCCATTCCTAGAGGAGTGGAACATAAAACGTAAGTACGCATACCCATCAGACGTTTTTTCCTACCTGTGGCTTAATTATGTCATGCAATGTTTTCTGTTATCATTGCAGCCACTGTTGTGTACGCCAAGCGCGTGTGGCGCAATTTGTTAGTGGGCTGATGGGAGGCGAAGAATCATGGTAAGACCTTTTGGTTGTGAGTGCGCTCCTTTGGAGAGGGCACTGATGATCAGATTTTTACACTCGGCGATTTATGCTTTCCATTTGCACAGGTCTACGGGAAAGCTCCATAATGAGGGAAGCGCCGCCCGAGAAGGCGAGTATCCTGAAATCTGCAAAAGGGGAGAAGAGAAAAAGCAACCCGCTGGTCGGATCTTCACAATCGAAGAAAATCAGGGCGGAATGGCGGATGAACCTTTGGTTGGCTCGAAGGTTTTGGCTTCTGAGTTCTGCGGAAGTCCCCAAATCGTTAGTGGGGGAAAAACTGATTCTAAGGCTCCGTCTGTGGGAGGAGAAAACCTGGTCGCTTCGCATCTTATTGAGCCTGCAGCCGTCGAGTTAGAGGTATCAAGTCCGATTTCTGATGCGGCAGCTGCCCAATCTGGAGCAGAGTGTGCTTAGACTGCGAATTCTCTCAAAACCCTTACTTGTTTAAACTTTAATTGCATGTATGCTACTTGCTTAAATTTACAAAGTTGTTTGGCCGAGAACCACAATTGTGGACTCTGAGGGGCGCCTAACACCTTCCCCTTGGAGTAATTTCAAGCCCTTACCCTATCTCTGGTTATCCAAATCTATGTTTGTAAATGACCCTTAGTAGGTGCCCTAACGCCTTTAATTCGTTAGGTGGTGAATCTCCGATTACTTGCATACCCCTTTCCCAAAAGGAAACGAGTTGTCCCAATAATGTCAAGTACCCTGACCGATCCGAAAGGAGGAGTTAAAAAGGGGGCGCGACAGCATGGCGACTCTGCTGGGGATTTCTAGGCTTTTACCATTTCAAACTGCTTTGTGAATTTGCACCTCTTACCTCTCCCCTTATGTGCAATTAATTGTTTATTTCCTTCAAGTATTTAAGTTATTTTCTTAAAAAAGCAAAACTAACATGTTTCCTTGTTTTCCTTTGTAATCGCTTTCAATTATAACTTTTGTATTTACTGCTTTCACAACGTTTAAATACATGACTACATGCCTTTACTGCTCATTTATTGCATAATCATGCTCAACATCATACTACACTCGTGCCAATACAAATCCTATAGCAACTCTTGATGAGTGGTTGCGCCCTTCCTTTTTTATATCACCCCTAAATTCGAAAAGGCTTATTTGCAGTAAAACTAGTCGATCAGCGGTGCAGTCGACGGTTCCGTGCCTTCCCCCTTGAGTTGTCCGCTCAAGGGTACCAGTCTAAAACCCCATAGAAACTTTACTGTGTTATATTGTATATGCATCATGGTCAAACTTACCTGGGTTAATGTGTTGTCCACACAATGACCCTTTAAGATAGCCTTGTCCAAAGTCCGTCGGGTTTTTCATAATCCCAACGGGCATCATCACGTTTTGTGCATTTATTTGGAGAACTAAATGCTTGTATGCTATTCATAATGTGTAAATAGTCAAATCTGGTGGGGGTAAGGGCCTAACTATATTTATCTTGCAGAAATATGAGGTACGAAGTCCCTAGATTCGGCATGGTCAGCAATATTCACCCAAAGCTCTTGAACTGGTGGGAGGATCTTCACTCTAGGGATAAGAAACTTGTCAAGAAATACTTGGGTAACTTACCGTCTCTCCTAGACATCCAACCCAACAACATGTTGATCTAGGCTGCCACCTTATTCTGGGATAGTGAAAGAGCCGTCTTTCGTTTTAGGGACATTGAAATGACACTGTTGCTAGAGGAAATTAGAGGACTAACTGGGTTAGTCTGGGAAACCCCTGGACTATTGGTGCCTGAGAACCGCACAAGCAAGGTTTTCTTGAAAATGATGGGTCTGAAGAAGAATGCTGAGTTAGAATGTCTGAAGAAGTCATACATACCTTTTGAGTACTTATATGAAAGGTACGACCACAACAAATCATATTGTACCTACCATGACGAATTTGCCATTACATCTTTGGGACATATCCACCGTAGGGTATTTGTCTTCATTGTTTGCTTCCTGGGGTTAATCGTGTTTCCAACAAAGAAGGAAAGGATTCACACTAGGCTAGCTATGGTAACCAAAACTTTGATGGAGGGGATTGACGGGCAAACTTTCAGCATTGTCCCAATGATCACAATAGACATTTATCGAGCTCTAGAATGTTGTCAGAGAGGAGCTAAACACTTCGAGGGTTGCAACTTGTTACTACAACTGTGGCTCTTAGAACATCTCCAAAAGGGTCAGTACCAGCAGGAATTTCCGTGAAGGGCGTGGAACGATCACATTGCCTTCCATCACCCTAACGGATGACATACATTCCCGATAGATTTGCTCAGGCCGAAACTGCCAAGGAATGGGTAGAGTTCTTTGATAATCTGACTGAGGAGTAGGTACAGTGGATGTTCGAGTGGTTTCCAATGGATGAATTCATCGTCAGGTCTAGGGATGCACCAGACTTGGTGCTAATTGGGTTGAGAGGAATATATCCTTACGTTCCTCTCGGGGTTATGAGACAAGCAGGCAGAAAACAAATTGTACCAAGGGTCGACAAGATGAGCCATTTTCGAGCTGACTTTTAGGATGATAATATACTCTACAAGTGCCAAGCCCAACATATGTGGCAGCAAGATCATAATGGAAAAGAACACAATTGAACCATATAGGTAGCACGCAGGCTGCGCACCTTTGTACTCTGGATGGTTAGAAGACGACTTGGATGGGTTAATCAGGCCAGGGACCGGCCAAGGTCACAAAATCATAGATGAGAGTGCCGAGGCTCAGGTAAAGTAAAATCGGCTGCGCAAGAGGGTTCATGAGTGCGAAAGTGAGCACCCTGAGATACATGAAACCAACAAGAGATTGATTGAAAAATGGAAAGACATGTCCGTCCGTTCCAACAAGAAGCTGGAATACTTGGAGCGAGGCATAGTCGAGCTGGAAGGTAAGATCATCAAGAGGGTTGAAGACTTCCAGAAAGCTGAGGGGAATGAAGTTGGACATCTGGCTAGAGCATACATGCTGCTAGGATTGCGCGAGCTAGGGAACTTGTTTGATGGAATCAAGGATGCCAAATCTGGGGAGGGTCCATCTGGGACCAAGTAGAATAGGATTTCTTTTTTTATTAATGTAATAAGCCCAATGGCCATTAGTGACTTTATTTCCTGTTTGTTATCTTAGTGTCATTTTGGATTCGTATATCTTTACATTAATGAAATGAGGCATTTTGGCATCCAAGTTCTCCAAAGAAATTTGTCGCTAGGCCTACCTCGGGCACAATGAGGCTCCCAATTAGGACGCACTTTTATATTCCTGCACTATGTTTTAAATACCGCAATACTTTTTCATAATCCTCACTGACTTGGGTACCTTTTGTTTTTGTTTTGTTTTCTTTCCTTTTTATTATTACCCTCCCCTAAGGTCGGTTTGTGCACTCTGGCATCATCACCATACTACACAAGATCCAGGGGCCCTCCACCCTCTCCTCCTCCTAGTTCTCCCAAAGGCAAAAGCAAAGGCAAAGGGAAAATGAAAGATTTGAGCAGTATCAGGAAAGAGAATACAGTTGAACGAACAGAGGCTGATGACAGTCATGGTATTCCGGTTCAGAACGAGGCTATGACACAACTCGAGCAGAGGTTGTTGAAGCTCCAAGGAGAGCTGGAGCAGGTCCGAAATTTGGCAAATTTATCCTTCACACTCAGTGTCCCATATGTCAACCATCCCAACACCCAAAATCCCATACCTCCTCAAAATACCCCAAACAAACAGAATCATCCCACAACCCATCACCACACCAATCTACCAAAGAATCAAACTCTTCCACAATACAATGTTTGCCACACTCCAAGAAATACCCCACTACTCGTCCCCGAACCACAAAACTCCACAAATGACCACCTTTACACCCAGGCACCAGGTCATTACAACAACCCCATCTACGTGGAGACTTTTCCACACTCCACCCAACCCATTTCATACAAGACTGAATCCAGTGAAAAGGATTTTCTTATCAAGAATTTGGCTGAAGAACTTAAGAAGCTGACTAACCGAGTGCAAGGTGTTGAGGGAAGCAAAGAAGTTGAAGGGATGAATTATGAAGATCTCAGCATCCAACCTGATGTCGAACTGCCTAAGGGTTACAAACCTCCTAAGTTCGAGATGTTCGATGGTACAGGTGATCCGAGGGTCCATCTGAGGACCTACTATGATAAATTGGTGGGAGTGGGAAAAGATGAGAAAATTCGCATGAAGCTGTTCATGAGGAGACTAACAGGGGATGCTTTGTCTTGGTACATGAGCCAAGACCCAGGAAGTGGTCCAACTGGGTGAGTATGGCATCTGATTTCATGGACCGGTTCAGGTTCAATACGGAAAATGCTCCGGATGTGTTCTATATTCAGAATCTTAAGAAGAAGCCCATGGAAACTTTTCGCGAGTATGCTACTTGCTGGAGATATGAAGTAGCTAAGGTCAGGCCTGCTTTAAACTAAGAACAAATGAACAAATTCTTTGTCCGAGCACAAGATCCACCATATTATGAGCGACTGATGGTGATTGAGAACCATAAATTCTCTGACATTATCAAGTTTGGTGAGAGAATTGAGGAAGGGATCAAAAGCGGAATGATTACAAATTTTGAAGCATTGCAGGCTACAAGCAAGGCCCTGAAATCTGGAGGTGTGTCCATGAAAAGAGATGTGGGAGCCGTAATGGTTGCACAGAGGACTAAATCCCTGTTGAAATACTAGACCTACCAAACACCCCCACTCACATACCAACCAGCACCAACATACCAAGCGTTTTTGCCCATATAACAGTCAACACCTCCACCAACATATCAATTATCTCCCCCACCTACTTATCAGCCACAATCTCCCAGATATTCCCAACCAGCTCCTGTTTACCATACTTACAATTCTCAACCATCTCACTTCCAATATCCCCTCGCTCGCCAAAATTCCTGAGATCTCGACCATTTGATCGCGGGCCTCCTAAACAATACACTGCCATCGCTGAGCCTATTTACCAGCTATATGAAAGACTGAAAGCTGCCGGTTATGTCACTCATATCCCTGCTGTAACCCTTGATAACCCCTCTCAATGGTTAATCCAAATATGACATGTGCATACCATTCTGGCATGAAGGGACACACGATCGATGAATGCCGCTCACTGAAAGACAAGATACAATCTCTGATTGATAATAAGGTCATTCTAGCAAAGGAATCTACTCCCAATGTACAATCCGCTCCCGGACCATAAGGGTGGAGGAGTCAACATGATTGATATAGAAGAAGATTGGGACCCAGAAGGGTCGATCGGGTTGATCATAGAAGGTGATGACTCAAAGAAGCCGACAATCACTCTTAATCCCATCGTAGTCCAGATTCATCCATCTAGAGATGTTGAGGTAATGACGTTAGTCCCATTTGAGTTTGAAACGGCACCGCCTGCAGACGCACCTGTGCCATTCGAGGTTGAAGTTATGCCACCTGCTAAGGCACCTATTCCATTCGAAGTAAAGGTAGCTGCACCAATCATAGTGGCAGTGTCAACCACACCACCCTTTTTCACCAATGATATACCATGGGATTATGTAGCTGGGGCAAGAAGGAAAGGAAAAACCAAGATAGAAGAGGCTACCGCTGCACAGGGAATGACAAGGACCGGCAGGGTCTATACACCTGAACATTTGACAGAATCCAGTAAGCAGGCTTCCAACATGCCACCCATCATTGAGACAGGCCCCGATGATCTTTGGAGGAAGGTGCAGGCCAAAGAATACTCAGTCATTGATCAGTTGAACAAAACCCCAACCCAGGTATCCATTCTGTCATTACTACAGATTCGGAGACGCACCGAAATGCTTTGATGAAAGTGCTGAAGCATATGTGCCAAATAACATCACCTGCGGGGAAATGGCCAACATAGTAGGTCAAATATTGGAAAGTCATATGATCACCTTACACGAGGACGAGCTGCCGCCTGAAGGGTTAAGTCATAACAAAGCGCTGCACATCACCGTGCAATGTGAGGACTACTTCATCACTAGAATTCTGATTGACGGGGGATCTAGCCTCAACATCTGTCCATTGACAACGCTTAAGAAATTGGGCAAGGGGTTGTACGAGATAAAAGAAGGGTCGATGAATGTGAAAGCTTTAGATGGTTCTCAGAGGTCCACCATCGGTGATATCAGCCTTTGTTTCCAAATGGGACCTATATGGTTTGAGGTTGATTTTCAGGTAATAGACATATCAGCGTCCTACAACCTGTTATTAGGACGGCCATGGATATATGCCGCTGGGGTGTCACGCCCCAACCCTGGGGGACGCAACCGACGCTTAACCGAGTGAAACCAGTCAAGCAAGCCTGATTAGACTTTCCTACCCGACTCATTTACTTCTCGAGATTATGGCACAACATTGTTTACTAGCAGGAGAAAAATCAAAAGCATACATTCATGTATTAACCCATTCTTTCTTATTTACCGATACCAACATTTGGGTCTCCCAAAAACATACATACTAATTACAATATTTAAGAGATGCGATTACAGTTACGTGTTAACCCAACAACTACCCCAAACATACACGACCCACATAAGTGTCTACGGAGCCTCTAAAGTGAAGGAAATGAAACATAGTTCTGTCGGCGACAAGGCCCCGACTATACCTTGAAATAGAAAAACATATACAGAAGAGAGCAACATATGTTTACACACGGCCCCAGGAGGAAATGGGGCTCACCAAAACTGCTATAAGGAGGAGGAGAGGGCACCACTATCGACGTTCTGCGCTACCAGCTACAGAGCCACCTACATCTATAAGACGATGTAGCGCCCTCAGCAAAAGGGACGTTAGTACCATTGAATAGTACTAGTATGTATGAACAAAGTCTACTCTAGATAGAATAAACATCAAACATGTGGTAATACAATTAGAGACACCAAATAACAATTCACAGAAATAGAGAAAACACAAACAAGAATCACCATGTTTTCTTATCCCATTTTGCCATCTTTTAGATAGTAGTTCTTTAAAGACAAGTGCCACAATTTTAATATACCACCGTGGCGTTATCACACGAAGTCCGGTCTCCACCTGCCCGGCTAAGCCATATCACTTGAAACAGTGAGACATTACCAATATCATAATTTCGATGCGATTACCACCATGTGTACAACATGGAGTCCGATCCCGTCCCGATCGGCTAAGCTATCATCACTATGGGACATACCACATCAATTTAATCCTTTAGTTCACATCTCTTCTCATCATTTATTGTATAGTTCTTGGCACTTGGGCATATTTAACCCTTTTATGTTACATTCCTCTCTTCAACCATGTCATAAACTCATATTTCACATTAACTAAAACCATCACATAAGAGGAGTCATACACATAGCAGAAGAAAGAACACGGTGATCACAATTCATACTTTCAAATAGCATAACGGCATGGTAGTGGCATAGAATAGCATGAAAGAAAGAATTTCTCCACTTAACACATAGAACCCATTTACTCTTTAGAGAATCAAACAAGGGAATTCGTACCGTATATTTTAGCACCAACGGTTTTATTCTATGAAGATTAGAGTTAGCCATACATTCCTCAATTTGGGGTTTTCCTTAATTTCTACCACAATCCACCGGACCCTTTTAGCACCTTCAATCTAAGTAACAATGTAGCACAGTTGAACCCATAATTAGGGATAGTGATCATGGCTTGATCTTACTTGAGCATTGTATCAAACACTAGGTGCTCATTAAGATTGCATGGTCCCCTTTTTAGTGAAAGATTACTCTAACCTATTTTCCTTTACTAGTTTAGGGTTACTTGATTACATGCAAGTACGGTTTCCATCCCCATTCCCATGAACTAACCTATCCATGGTCCATTTTAACTAAAATCTGGAAATTAAGGTTGGTGTGGTAGAAGCTTACCTCTTAGAGGGAATAAATTGGTGTCCTACTTGATTAGTTCCAAGCTTGAGTGGTGATGGAGGATCAATTTGAGGGAGTTGGGACCTTCTCTCTCTAGAACCCACTCTATTCTCACTCTAAATTATCAGAAAAATGGCTAAAAGATGGGGGATGGGTGTTATATAGGGCTGGGGGTCAGGTTTTAAAAATTAGAAAATAGATGCCCCGACGTAGGTTTGTGGTCCGAAATGCGATAGCATTTCAGTTATGCGGTCCGCAAACCTGTCGCATAACTGATCTTCATCTGGGAAAATGAAAAAGGGAACTGCCCAGGTATGCGACAACTATGCGGTCCGCATACCTGTTTTGCGGCCGCATAGTGCACCGCATAACTCCCTCCGAAAAATTCAAATGCAAATATGCGACGAACTATGCGGTCCGTATACCCAAAATTCGATCGCATTTTGTGTTGCATAGTTGCCCTCGAAATGGACAACAGCCTGTCCAACTATGCGACCATTATGCGGTCTGCATACCTGATATGCGACCGCATAGTGGACCGCATATTTGCATCCCTTCACAAAAACTTTCCTCAAGTCCGCAGGGTACTTTTCAATCCTAAAGGTCCGAAGATATAATGACATATGGACCTAATTGGGCGTCATTTTGGTTAAGGATTTTACGGGTCTTTACATCCTCCCCCGTGGCATCGACATTGCATCAGGCAGTAAAATTTGAATGGAACCACCATGAAGTGATCATCCATGGGGATGGAAGCAATCATATCTATAGTCGCCAAACCATCCCGGTGGTTGAAGGTAGAAGAAGGCTGGGTGGAGAAACCTACCACCACATTGAACGAGTCAATGCCATAGACAAAGACAAGTGGTGGGACAGTAAGATTGCAGGCATACTGAATTGGAGTGGGTACGAGCCTGGAAAAGGACTCGGTAAGAATCTTTAGGGGATTTCCAAGCCAATACAGCTGAAGCGCCATGGCACTACTTTTGGCTTGGGATACAAGTATACATGGCAAGAGTACAAGAACTGGTCGCCACCATGGCGCGGTCCTTATTACCCATTGGAACAGCCAATACCGCATCTGGAGCATACCATTCGGCAGGCCGATATTATATGGGGGGTCAAAGGAAGAAGAAGCACTGGCAGCCCTGAAGAACTTATTCCTGAAAGATGATGACATGGACTGTTGCGTCATTGTTGAGGAGGAGGAAGGCCCTTCCATTCAAGCCGTGAGAAAAGGATAATTCCTTAAGAATTGGACTATCAGAACAACCAGGGTCCGACGAGTCCCAGGGTAGCAAGGCTGAACAAGCATTGTTTATTTTTCGTTTGCTAAATGATTTCATTTCCGCACCTTTCATTTCTACAATAAGATCTTCAATGTTCTAAAAAACATTTACTCAATTTATCAAAAGCACTTTTATGTTTTCATGAATCAATATTTATTATTATCATTTTTTTCTCTCATTACTTTATCTATACAACATTACTATTACTTGTCTTGATGAACCAATGACTGTGACATGCAACGAGACAACGCAACAAAAGGACAATGATTCAGAAGAAGAGGGTGATAGCATACTTGATGAAATTATCAGAGAAGTTGAGAATTTTGAGAACAGACCTAAGTCCAACCTGGATGAGACTGAGGTCGTCAACTTGGGAGATTCAGAAATTGTCAAAGAAACTCGCATCAGCATTCATTTGTCACCATCAGAGAAAAAGGTATATACACAATTTTTGAAAGAGTATGCAGATATATTTGCATGGTCGTACGACGACATGACTGGTCTGAGTACATCCATTGTGGCTCACAAATTACCAACCAATCCAATGAGCCCGCCAGTAAAGCAAAAGCTCAGAATATTCAAGCCTGACATGAGTTTGAAAATCAAGGAGGAAGTTACCAAGCAGATCAACGCCAAGGTTCTCAGGGTAGGTGAGTATCCAACATGGTTACCAACATTGTGCCAGTGCCTAAGAAGGATGGAAAGGTCAGGGTTTGTGTCGACTACCGGGACCTCAATCGGGCCAGTCCGAAGAATGATTTCCCTCTTCCAAACATACACATCCTAATTGATAATTGCGCCAAGCATGAACTTCAGTCGTTCATAGATTGTTTCACTGGTTACCATCAGATTTGTATGGACGAGGAAGATGCCGAGAAAACGGCTTTCATTACGCCATGGGGAGTATACTTCTATAAGATGATGCCGTTCGGCCTGAAGAATGCTGGGGCCACCTATATGAGAGCCATGACCACCATCTTTCACGATATGATACACAAATAGATCGAAGTATATGTGGACGATGTCATCATCAAGTCCAAGAAAGACATCGACCACATAACATATATGAGGAAGTTTTTCAATAGGTTACGAAAATACAATCTGAAACTAAACCCCACAAAGTGTGCCTTCAGGGTTCCTGTAGGGAAATTTCTTGGGTTCATTGTCAGCCGTCGAGGGATAGAATTGGATCCGTCAAAGGTCAAGGCCATCCAAGAGTTACCACCGCCGAGGAACAAGAAAGATGTGATGAGTTTCTTAGGCCGCCTTAACTACATCAACAGGTTCATAGCTCAATCCACGGTCATATGTGAACTAATCTTCAAGATGTTGAAGAAAGATGCTGCAACCAAATGGACCGAGGATACTCAAAAGGCCTTCAACAGAATTAAGGAGTACTTGCCAGCACCACTAGTCTTGGTACCACCTGAGCCAGGTAGACCTTTGCCACTCTACCTTGCAGTATTAGATGGAGCTTTCGACTGCATTCTGGGGCAGCACGACGAGACATGAAGAAAAGAGCAGGCCATTTATTATATGAGTAAGAAGTTCACTCCATACGAGGCACGGTATTCTCTATTGGAACGTACCTGTTATGCTCTAACTTGGGTAGCACAGAAGCTGAGGCATTACTTTTGTGCCTACACCACATATCTCATATCAAGGATGAATACCTTAAAGTACATCTTTAAGAAGCCCATGCCCACTGGCAAGCTGTCCAAGTGGCAAATCTTGCTGAGTGAGTTCGACATTGTCTATGTGACCCAGAAAGCGGTCAAAGGACATGCGTTGGCAGATCATCTTGCTGAAACCCTTTAGATGGGGTATACGAACCTTTATAAACGTATTTTCCCGACGAGGAAGTATCATTCATAGGAGAAGATATTGCATAATCCTATGACGGTTGGAGAATGTTTATCGACGGAGCAATGAATTTCAAAGGATTCGGCATCGGAGTTGTCCTGGTATCGGAAACTGGTCAACATTATCCGGTATCCGCTAAACTCATATTTCCCTGCACCAACAATATGGCAAAATATGAAGCCTGCATCTTAGGGCTCCACATGGCCATTGACACGAATGTTCAGGAACTGCTAGTGATTGGTGATTCAAATATGCTAATACACCAAGTACAAGGGGAGTGGGCCACTAAGAATTCCAAGATACTGTCGTATCTGCACCATGTGCAGGAATTGAGAAAGAAGTTTATAAAGACAAAATTTTGGCACGTCCCTAGAATTCAGAATGAGTTCACCGATGCATTGGCCACTCAATCATCCATGATACAACACCCAGATAAGAACTTCATTGACCCTATTCCAGTGAAGATCCATAACCAGCTGGCCTACTGTGCCCATGTTGAAGAAGAAACATATGGAAAACCATGGTTCCACGATATCAAGGAGTATTTGTCAAAGGGAGAATACCCAGAGTTGGAAAATCACATTCAGAAACGCACGCTTCGGAGATTGTCCAACAACTTCTTTCATAGTGGAGGAATCCTGTACCGGAGAACTCCTATTTTGGGATTACTGAGACGTGTCGACGCAAAGGAAGCTTCTAAACTACTGGAAGAGATACATGCTGGGACCTGCGGCCCACATATGAATGGTTTTGTCTTGGCTAAGAAGATACTCAGGGACGGTTATTTCTGGATGACCATTGAAACGGATTGCATCCAATATGTCCGAAAATGCTACCGATGTCAGGTACATGCAGATATGATAAAGGTACCCCTAAATGAGCTCAATGTAACAAGCTCACCTTGGCCGTTCGCCGCTTGGGAATGGACGTCATTGGACCAATCGATCCTACCGCCTCCAATAGGCACATGTTTATCTTGGTAGAAATTGATTATTTCACTAAATGGGTCGAAGCAGCATCCTACAAAGCAGTGACTAAGAAAGTCGTGGCAGACTTTGTCCGTGACCATATTGTTTGTCGATTTGGAGTTCCAGAGTCAATCATCACCGAAAACGGTCCCAATATCAACAGTGATCTAATGAAAGCTATGTGTGAGACCTTCAAAATCAAGCACAAGAATTCTACAGCATATAGACCTCAGATGAATGGAGCTGTAGAAGCCGCCAACAAGAACATCAAGAAGATACTAAGGAAGATGAGAGAAAGGCACAAGCAGTGGCATGAGAAGTTATCATTCGCCTTACTAGGATACCGTACCACAATCCGTACATCAACTGGGGAAACTCCTTACTTACTGGTTTACAGAACGGAAGTTGTTATTCCTGCCGAGGTGGAGATTCCTTCCTTGATAATCATACAAGAAGCTGAGCTCAGCGATACAGAATGGGTAAAGAGTGGTCATGAGCAACTAGCCCTTATAGACGGAAAAAAGGATGAATGCGGTATGTCACGGTCAACTTTATCAGAATAGGATGTCCAGAGCTTTCAACAAAAGGGTCAAGCCGAGACAGTTTGCACCGGGGCAGCTGGTGAAAGAAGGTCTTTCCACATCAAGATGAAACGAAAGGGAAATTCTCTCCCAACTGGCAAGGTACATATATGGTTCACCGAGTATTGACAGGAGGAGCGCTTATACTTGCGGAAATGGATGGAGAAGTCTGGCCAAAGCCAATCAATTTAGATGTAGTCAAGCGATACTATGTGTAATTCTTTATGCTTTTCTCAAGTGATGTAAACTGAACTACGCCTGACCTGATTCCCGTTTAAGAGGGGATACGTAGGCAGCCCTATGGGTTTGGTCACAATTCAATAAAAACTTCATTTTCCCGCAATTGGAAATTGGGGCAGAATTTTGAGGAGGACCCTCAAAATTCTGAAGCAAGTTCAATCGATCACCGCATGTGCAACTGTCAGAAGCGTCAACCCATCAAATTGGGGCAGAAGTTTGAGGGGGACCCTCAAAATTCCGTTGCATGAGAGGTTGAAATGTCTTGAACCGTGTCACGGTCATCGGTTCATCTAAATTTCTTAAGAAATATATTTTGTACTATGTCTTTACAAAATCATGCATATTTTTTAAAATATAGCTCTGTTCAGCGAATGGTACCCCAATGATATAAACAAGATCATCAGACCAAGCCGAGCGAGTCGAGCAAAGCCAGCGGGGATACAAACCAACCTTCCCCAGTTACAAAACTCACGATTTTTCTTTGAATGCAGGGACAAAGAACAAACACGCAGAGAAATCACAAATTTCAACACAGTTGCAAATGCTAAAGTTCATTGTCCGCACAAAGAACAAACCTATTCAAAGATACGAAAACCATTGCACTTGCCGACATTTGCTATCAGGATAACGTGCTCCTCAGTCACAAGGCTCATAACAATCACAATACCACAATCTACTACCAGTTAAGAAATTCTACTGTCATTTAATCTTCTGCATGAGGCTAAGCTCTGCCTCCATTTGCATAAGGCTAGCTTTCTGCCTTCCTCTGCATAAGGCTAACTTTCTGCCTTCCTATGCATAAGGCTAATCTTCTGCCTTCCATTTGCATGAGACTAAGCTCTGTCTCCATTGTGCATGAGGTTAAGCTCTACCTCCACTTGCATAAGGCTAACTTTCTGCCTTCCTCTGCATAAGGCTAATCTTCTGCCTCTGCCTTCCATTTGCATGAGACTAAGCCCTATCTTCATTCTGCATGAGGTTAAGCTCTACCTCCACTTGCATAAGGCTAACTTTCTGCCTTCCTCTTCATAAGGATAATCTTCTGCCTTCCATTTGCACGAGACTAAGCTTTGTCTCCATTCTGCATGAGGTTAAGCTCTACCTCCATTTGCATGAGGCTAAGCTCTTCCTCCAATTTACTTTTCCACCGAGACTAAGCAATGTCTCCCAAGCACTATTTACTTCACTTCTCTCGAGCTAAGCTCTTCCCCTTCAACTCGCAAGACTAAGATCTGTCTTGTCAACATCATATTATTGCATATCATGGGCTGAAATATCGCCAACCTGTCCAAAGGCATCATAGTTCGGAGGCACCATCTTCATGGCCCGAGAACATCATGTCATGGCCTGAGGATATCTCTCAATTTTGCATATCATTATTCAAAGGCGTCATCGTTCGGAGGCACCATCTTCATGGCCCGAGAACATCATGTCATGGCCTGAGGATATCTCTCAATTTTGCATATCATTATTCAAAGGCGTCATCGTTCGGAGGCACCATCTTCATGGCCCGAGAACATCATTTCATGGCCTGCGAATGCTTTATCGAGCAGTTCATGGCCCAGGACATCATGGTCTGAGGACGTCATCCTTAACCGTCTGAAGACAACGCTCATAGTCCAACGGGAACTTGAATCATGTTCAAATTTATGCACAGTATACACTTGTATTGCTTTATCTGCAGGTAACCCGGCGAGCGACGACTATCCTAGCAGGAGCGATCTCGCTCCGGTTCTCCCAACCATATCAGACATAACCACTCCCGTAAAACCGTTCATTTATCCAACCCTAGATGTTGCGTCCGTTCTTGTGATAACTCCATCGGTATACTTCGCTGATGGATCCGGGACTACATACAACCTGATTCCTGTGAAACCAGGGATATGTAGGCAGCTCAGAAGCCAAGGTATCTCTCGAACCATTTCGCTCGGTCAAAATTAGCCATCATGTCTTTACCCGACAAACTCTTTCATCCTTTCCGGGTAAAGAGGAGCAACTGTTGATATCTAATTTTTCCTTAAAATATTTTTGAAATTACATAGATAGCTTCAAAGTCACGTATCAATGACAATTGATATTTTTCCATAATTTTCCTATACTTTTATTAAATTATTCAGCATTTTATTTCCAATAAATAATTATAAAATTTGCATTACAAATGATTTCAAAAAGCATTTCTTGGTTTCATTAATTAACTATGGTCTTATTAAGGCCAAATTATTTTATAATTAGCCAAATTGGCACATTTTGGCTATAATTGCAATGACTTTGAAATTATAGCCCAATCATATGATTTTATACTATTTTTATCCAGAAATTAATCATTTGTATTTTAAAATACTAAGTAATCATTTTCAACTATTTTCCATGCATGAAATTCATTTTGCACAATTATTAGCTAGTTTATAATTTTTTTAATCTAATTTAATTGGGTATTTAATAACTAGCCACTTTTATTTTCAATTATAGCCTAAATCAATCTGATCCCAACCCAATTAAATATCCCAAATACACCCAGGCCTAATGCCTCAGCCACCTGACCCAATCCCTGATTTATTCTTGGTCGTTAATCAAAATTGATCAATGACCCAGATTCACTATTACCTAAAATAAACCCTAAAGACTACCCCCCCCCTTCCCCTCTCATTTGCTCTCATTCCTTCCGCCGTTCACTCTCTCATCTCTCTCAAAAATCCCTCTGCTAAAATCGACATGGTTCTCATCGGCCGTTGACTTGCCGGTCTTTATGGTGGTCTCACCACCCTCCTAGCCACATGGTTCTCCTTTCTACGTCGGGTATCACTGCCTTGAGGCTCTCAGAGGAACCAGATGGTGGTTCACTCACCTCCCAGGTTTTCTCATGTCATTTTCCGGCTGTTGTAGGCCGTCCGAGTAAGATCTTACCATTTCTGGTTAAGACCTGTGATTTTGAGCCGATTTTCCTTCTCTTTAGGTTATCTCTATGAAACCCTAGTTATTTGCCCCTGATTTTCTTAGATCTATAATAGATATGGTCATATTATGAGTTATTTTGTTGTTTTCCTTTAAATTTTTCCGACTTTTCTAAAGCGACTCTTCATCTTCAACTAGGATTCCTAACCCCTTTTCAAAAACGCTTCTCCTTCTGATTTTGGTATTAGTTTATGATTCTCACTATGATTAAAACGTTTGTTTAAGTTTTCTCCTCTATTCGAGTTATTCTGTTGAAAATCCTAATTTGTCTTAGTTCTAATCCTAGGGTTCTGAGTTTGTTTATGATTATATGTTCTATTATGTGTACTGTTTTCTCATGAATACTTCATTATTTTGTGATTTTACTCCATGTTTGCCTATTAGGGTTTCGGACTATTCACTTCTTTTTGCCTATATCATGTTCACTCTGTCGATTCATACTGTGTTATATATGCATCCCTAACTTTTATATGATTTTACCCTACTCGTCTTCTTATGGTTCTAATTTTTTGTCTATTATATGTTTCTTACGCTTATTCTCAGAAGGTTGTGCTAAATCAGTGCTATTTTTTCTATTTGTAAATCCCTGAATCTTTGTGATTGATCCTTCACTGATTTTGCATAATATTCTCTACCGATTCTTGAGCATTTCCTTAATTAAGACATGCTGATTTCCTGTTTCTCCTTACTTGTATCATGCCTATCCCGCTCATGTGTGACATTTTCCTTTGATTGATATTGATTTCCTGTAATCAGAACCTCACTCGAGGATTTCCTTACTGATTTCCAGAGTTTAGGTTATTTCTTGCCTTATTTCTATGGTTGATTCTGTCGTCAAACTAATTCATATATATTTTCCTTAAATAGAATTCTGAACTTGGCCTTACTTACATGTGATATACCTATACTATACTTAGGCTACTTTCTTTATGTGTTATAATCAGCTTTACATGATTCCTTTTCCTATTATTAACCTGTCTACTACCGTTTGAGTATGATTTATTAATTAAAGGAAGTCCTTATACTAATTTGATTCTAATTGATATACTTCTATAATTACTGCTGAACTATTATTTTTACCTTATTTTCTGCCTATTTTAAAAACTATAAGTACCTTAGTCTTTCATTATCAAACACATGAACACATTGTTCAAAAAACTCTCTCTTACACAAAGTTCTCCTTTGCTCTCTCTTGTCTTTGGCTACTATACTCCTGGTTCTTCATTCTGTGTGTGCTCTCTTCTATACTGGTATGTCCTAATTTCAGTTTAAGTCTCAAAAACAATATGTATCTTTTACTACTTCAAATTCATCCTATTTCTAGTACATTTTTACTTGTGGTTATGCTGTAAAGTTTGTACTTAGCTTGGTTACATTGTTCCCTTTGCATGTTATGTATCCCTTCCCTTAGACTTAGCATGCTTGTATCCCTTTTTAGATTCTACTTCAATTATGCTTATCTGATTACTAGCCTAAGCTTTCCTATATAAGTCTGAAATGCATGATACCTTAATCCCCGAAGCCCTTAGGATTTCTTTGATTCTGAACCTATGTGTGACTCTGCCTACTATGTTCTTACCCTTATATGCTCTATACTTGTCCCCAATTCCTCATCACCCTGTTTGTGGTTGCTGAACTTGTCTCAGTTCTTTGTTCTATGTATGCTACTGAACCTATTCTTGAGATTGGTTTGCTGTTTGTTCTGACTACCTTACTCTTTTCAAACTATCTCTCTATTGTTTTTTCCAAACTTATTTCAAACCAGTCTTTCTTGTTTAAACTATTTTCCTGCTCAAATCATTTTTAAACTATGTCAAGCACTCTCACTCTACTCTTAGACATCTAAGTTATGCCCCTCTAATGTGTGACTGCTTTGGGATCCCTATGAGATCCCTCTAAACTCTACTACATTAGAGCTGGCTCTTCCACACTGCACTTACTCAACCATGGTTATGAAATCTGAGTGTGAGCACTGCCCGGGATCCCTTGAGGTCCTTAGGGAACTCTGACACATCCCAATTATGTGAAAGGCTGTGAAATACCTCTTGGCATTGGAATTCTTGAAATTTGGGCCTTTGGTAGGCTCCCTATAGTATAAATTCTTATTTTTTTCTTATCTATTTATGTAATTCATTCAATAATGGTTTGTAATAATTTATTATAAACAAATATTGAGGAAGGATAGTGAAAACGAGAATGGTAGTTATGCATGTTACATCAATGGGTAGAAACCATGTTCTTAGGTTTACATTTCTTTGTGCGCAATAGCATTCTTGTTTATGACTCATATGTGCAGAGCATATCATGCATTAGATGCCATGCCTCCCAGGTTTCATATACACTGTTTTTCAGCATCTCATTTAATATTACTGTTTTATCATTTAATCCTGTCTCTAGGATAAATGACAACATAGACGCAAACTGTTACTTATGCATAATTGAGACCATGTCTAATGTTGTAACCTGTTGAGCAGCTAGAAATCCCGCTTTTTAGGAATTTTTTTGCATATAAATCACTCGGCCTTATACATGCACATTAGATATCATGCTTTAGGTCTTTTACATTGTTTCATCATTCATTTGGTATGCTCACTATCACTTAGAAATTCTATCCCTAGGGTAAATGATAACATTAAAACTGCTACTCATGCAAAATCATGTCTAATAAGGCTGTAACTTTCCTATGCACTTAGAAATCTCGCTCTAGGAAACTCTGCAATCATGTTGTGTATCCAAAACTCTGCCTAGGAATTTCGCATGCAAGTCACTCTGGATTCTGTGTGTGCATACTAGATACAACGTTTCAAGACTTCACACGTACTCACTCCATCACACTTAGCTAAATTATCAGTGCATAAAAAAGATGTAAAACAGTCTCACCCTGTTTCCTCAACAAATTGGTAATAATTCTGTATCCTTTAACACCTAGAACAACATGTTTAGGTTAAACAATTTATAACAGTCTTTTTCTTTAATAATTCTTGTAACTATTGTACAGCCTTAGGTGACTGAAACTGCTAAAACTGGAAACTACCTCTTTGTGTTAGTTGCTTAATGCTCAACAGAGTTAAAATCAGTAGGCAAACTGGTTAGGTCTCTGTTTCTGAATTATAAAATAAATCTGCATATCTCTTCTGTTCTGATACTCACCTAGACATCATGCCTTAGGATCCTGTCTAATAATATTACCCTTATTTGTGGTTGAGTCGTGCTGTTTACGTGCACTATCTGCGGAGGTAAACTTGAGCCTCTTATTTGCTCTTTCCTGTTTATTTGTTGGAGTCATGTGTGTTATTGCTTTTTGCCTTAGTATTTTATCCTTTAAACCATAGGGGGTCTGTCTAGAACTACCTATAGGTATAGGTCCTAAAATCCTCCAGGGCCATTAAGAAGGGACGGGTAACAGCACGCAATAGAGGTCGTTAATTAAAATTCGCTTAAATAACCATTAAGGGGTGGGAAAGGGTAGATATAGATATGATGGCCGGTGCGCTAATGCCACGTGTAGCCCCTCTTCTGAGGAGTGATTACCAGGCATTGTACCGATGTGATCCTTTAGGATAAATAACCTAGGATCCCCCCTACATATGTATCTAGACTATAAATCTTTCAAAAACTTTATCTTTAGGCTTTAATCTTTTCAAGTGTACTTTCACATGTGTGCTTAGACTGCGAATTCTCTCAAAATCCTTACTTGTTTAAACTTTAATTGCTTGTCTGTTACTTTCTTAAATTCACAAAGTTGTTTGGCCGGGAACCACAATTGTGGACTCTGAGAGGTGCCTAACACCTTCCCCTTGGAGTAATTTCAAGCACTTACCCTATCTCTGGTTATCCATATCTATGTTTGTAAATGACCCTTAGTAGGTGCCCTAACGCACCTTAATTCGCTAGGTGGCGACTCTCCGATTCCTTGCATACCCCTTTCCCAAAAGGAAATGAGTTGTCCCAATAATGTGAAGAACCCTGACCGACCCGAAAGTAGGAGTTAAAAAAGGGGCGCGACACATGGGTCCTGTAAATTTATTCTTACAACTTTCCCGTGTATGTAATAAGCCTTTCTTCTTCTGTAACGCCGAATTGTAATGCCGACCATGTTGCTGCAGCTAAGGAATTCAACCCTTCGGGTTTCACTCCTCGAGTCGAGCCTTGGGCCAACCCGATATGATATTTAATTGATTCAGGGGTTTCACGATGCCGGCCTACGTGTTTGCTTTTAGGTTTTCATGCGAACTGCTCCGGGCCTGGTCCCTGGACCGGGCCGTTAACCGAGTTCGTCGACCTTCATGCTTTGAGTTAGTCCTGAGTCTTTCTCGCGCTGCAGTCGAGGCTCTTTACGCGACTTTAGTTAACCATTTTGGGCTCAGTTCCCGAGCCGGGTTACGGCTCGAGGGAGTCAGCCCTATAGATTTTTGAGTTAGCCCGTAGGCCTTTCTGCGCTGGCTTTAAGGCTCTTACGTGACTTTTTAATTTGACCTGTCCCGGGTTTAATCTTCGAGCCATGTTTTGGTTCGAAGATCTTCACCCTTGGGTTTTTCTTGAATCAATTCAAACTATCCTTTAGCACGACTATTTTTTCCATTGCTTGCTGAATTTTACTTAGAGTTATTCTCGCTCATCTGACTCTTCGACGGCCCAAAAGAACCTCTATCATGAGTTTTTATGATGAACGGACCAAAACTCTTTCTTAAGAGCCGACATGAAGATGTTCAAAACTTTTTTATGCGAGCAGACATGAAAATGTTCGAAACTCTTTTATGCGAGCCGACATAAAAATGTTCGAAACTCTTGCTTACACTAAAGGTATCATGATTTTAACCGGTTCTTTCCAAAAGTTATTTTGAAGGATTTGATTTTAAGGCGATAGTCAGGTGTCCTCGAATCGCTTGATGTTGTTGTTGGGCCGGAGCCCATCGACCGCAGTTATTTTTTTTGGCCGAAGCTTAGTCCCGAGTATCGTATCCTCGACATCTATATTCGAGGGTATGCCTTTTTAGGGGTCTTATAAGTTTGAATATATAGTCTTGGCTTTGAAGTCGGGACCGTGTCTAGTTGTATAAATACACCCACTTGGGGCTTTGCGATCTCGATCATGCTCGTAGGACTTACAACCTCGAACATATCCGAGGCTATCCATTTGGGATCTTATGCCCTTGGATCTTGATAAATCAGATGGTAATGATAACTGCCTCTTTGAATTTGCAAAATGTTTCGATGATAAAACATTCCTTTCTTTATTTGATACAAGCATATATGTTTTTGACATCGAGGATTCGATCCCCCTACGCGAGCAAGGTTCACTCAACCGTTTGACCCGCTACATTATTTTCCTGTCACAAAAACCTTTTTTTGGCTTACTTTGACTTATTTTGCGGGGGCATCTCCCCTTGGGAAGTGTCCTCCAGTGGCCGAGGTTGCTTTGAGAGAAGCCCTAAATGCTTGCGTAAGCTATTTATGACAGGCGCATAAATGTTGGCTCATTAAAAACCTTGTCGGTAAAACCCCCTTTTTTCGGGGAAAAACTCAATCGAAGGAAAAGAGTGAAACAGGTCCGCCGATCCAGTGGCCTTTTGGAACTGACGGATGTTCCGGGGTCTTCCGTCGGATGCCTGCGGGAGATTAGCTAAAGTGAAAAAGACGGGGTTGTGAGATTACCTTAGTAGTATCGTTTGGGCGTGGATATGTTCCAATTGCTTGGGAGCCGCTCGCCTTCTAAGGTTCCAGGCTCGTATGATCCTTTGCCGATCACCCCTAGAAAACGGTACGGTCCTTCCCAACTTGGTCCTAGCTTCCCTTCATTAGGGTTTCGAGTGTTCAAAGTGACTTTTCTTCGGACTAAATCCCCGACTTCAAAGTATCGGAGGTTCTCTCTCCTGTTACAATATCTCCCGGTGGAGTCGATGTCTTATTTTCCTCTTATCCTCCCAAAAGCTTGTGCCTCCACCCATTTAGAGAAATAGTTAGTCATAAATAGAATAAAGTTTACCTGGCGCCGTCGGTGACGGTCAGACGATGATGATCGTCCCCCACTTCACGAGTGGGCGCTATGACTGGGGCGATTTGGTTTTAGAAGCGCTTTATGTAGATTTGATTCTACGGCGACGAGTTTTGAGGATCGGGGTTTACCCCCCTATGATGTGGCCATAAATCTAGGTTTGGGCTTCTCCAGGCGACCTCGTTTCCCTCTTTTCAGCCGCTTATGAACCTGTAGTCATAACCTTGCATTCAGTTCCGTTGATAGTTGTTTTTGCGGCTTTTGAAGATGATTCAATCGCGTCATTCATCGGCCGCCTCGGGGTTACGCTGATCCCGAGGTTGCTCGGGAGAGCAGGGCTAGAACCCCAGTAAACATATTTATTTTTACCAGGGACTCCCTTTGATCGGGCGTATGCAGGCTGACAAGAAACCTGCCCAGACTCGAGATTTAGGAGGCCCACTCGGGTCGGAAATTCAACAACGCCCTTCAATCTTCGCGGGCTAAATGGTTAGTTGACCCTCTAACTCGGGCCTTAGTGACAAACATCAAAATAAACATTTCACTAAAGTGTGTTTAAAATTATATGTAAAAGGTTCCGGATCCCAGGGCACGACAGCCGACGTGGAAGCTTCGTCCCCCTCAAAGGGAGTTCATGTTGATTAGTTAGCCAAAGAATTGCGTACCTCGTTCCCGGATGGGTGCCTGTCGGGCTGAAATTTCCTTACCTGGCTCTGCTCCTTCAGGAGGGTTCTTCCTTCCTGGGTGTGCCGCGCAGTGTGGCTGTCAACGAACTCTCGGAGGTATCCCTTGCTTAATAACCGGGCTGCTTCCTCCCGGAGCTTCCTACAATCTTCGGTCCTGTGGCCGTGCGCACCGTGAAATATGCACACCAAATTAGGTTTCTTCGTGAAGGATCTGTCAGTATGGGTTTCGGCCATCTGGTGTCTTTGATTCTACTCATAGCCGTTACAACACCTGCGACGTCCGCGCTAAAGTCGTATTTGGGTGACGACGATTTTTCCGCCGGCCCAAGATGCCTATTGGTTCTAGATTTGATCATCGACCTTGGAGGGATTCGACCTCAGTTCGCCCTTTTGCCGGCTTGGGGTGCGTTACTCTTCATGGCGTCCTTTCGAATTTTGACATAAGGCTGATATTTTGCCCCATACGACTTCGGCTCTTTCTCTGGGAGCCTCGATTCTATCTTTTTTGCTAGGCCTTCGAGTGTACTTAGAATAACGGTGTTGGTCGCCGCCCCATTATCTCTGTGCCTTTCTGACAACCGCCATGCCCGAGAAGTTGATCCAGACGCTCCCCCGCTCGAAAGTTTTTGATGGTTTAACAGCTGAGTGATGGCCATTTGTTGTGTCTGTAGCATCTCAAAGATTATGTTGAGGCCGACTCCCTCTTCCCTTTGTGCGACGGTCCCTCGCGTTCTGCACTGATTCCCTCGATGTGCACTTCAATCGGTGTGAGAGCTGGTGTCGTCATATCGGGGCGCTGTTCGAGTCCATACCCTCGGGATTAAGCTTAAGTGAGTTACTGTTATTCTGCAGCGATGAATCGGCACCTGCGATGGCTATGTCATTCTCCCCGAAGTTTTCAGGGCTGCTACCTTCATATGTATTCGCTGGTTTTGCCATCTAACCTGAAAGAAAAATTTCTCGGGGCGAGAAAAAATGTGAAAGATAACTTGCATTTTTTCCGCGAACCAGCACTAATATAATCACTATTATTTTTAGCCCCACGGTGGGTGCCAAACTGTTTACCGTAAAAATGGTAATTACAATTATATTTAGTTAAGTGGTTCTAAAAATACGTGATTTATCTTAATATCAGTTGTTGAGCAATTGTAGCTAAGTGCGTTAAGACGGAATGTAATGAAAGCAGTTGAAAAGCTGGAAAAAAGCAAACCAGAGCGCCTTAGGTCGGAGGCTCGATATCGACCTCAGGGGTCTATGAGACCGAGATTCGGGCCTGGGCCGGTAGAACGATGGAGATATACCAGACTTGTGTGCCTTAGGACACACTATTTATGATCAATGATAAGCTATGAATGAAGAACAAGTAATGGGAAATAGTAAATATGAGTAAATGAGCTAGTAAATAGAGACAAAGGATGTTTCGATAATAAAAGCAAAGAATGTTCTTGTGCCTTGTATTCAATAATGTGTCACTTACAAAATGGCTAGGGATCTCTTTATATAGGAGACGGGGCAGCGTAGTACATCAATATTTATTACCAAGATTTTGACTGATTCAGCCAATTAATGCCTAATTACGGACTCATACTTTGTTGCAGGGCTTTTTACCTCAATCTTCGTGCTGCCTCATCCGTCAGCCCAGAGCCCATAATTCCTCGAAGACGAACGTTATGAGGGCTCGAGGCTGAGCCGTACCTAGAATCCTCTGTGAGTGAGCCACCGAATGTCATAACAAGCATAAAATCGGCCTGCCCGATTTTAGCCGTACACAATTATTTATTGTGATCTTTGTGCATTAGGCTTGGTACAGTTTTGATGCATGATGGTAAGGTGATTGCGTACGTATCTCGACAATATAAGAAGAATTACCCTATTCATGATTTAGAGTTGGTAGCTATTGTGCACACGCTCAAGATTTGGAGGAATTACTCGTATGGCATGTCATGTGAGGTTTACACTGGTCATCAGAATCTCCAATATTTGTTCAACTAAAAGGATTTGGATTTGAGGTATCAGAGATGGTTAGAGCTGTTAAAAGACTATCATATCTATATTGTATTATCCAGAGAAAGCGATTTGGTAGCCGATGTCTTGAGTAGAAAGGCAAATAGTATGGGTAGTTTGGAATTTATACCACATGCAGTCAGGCCATTGTGTCACGACCCAAAATCCCGCCTTAAGTATCGTGATGGCACATATTCTCTAAGACTAGGTAAGCCGATTACTTACAACAATTAAGCCAGTTTAACAATGATATTTTAAAACATAGTTTAATATAAAATCCGAAATAAATGTGAAACAAGCCTACGCGACAATAGTCACAACAACCTTCGAAGACTAGGTAATACAGAGTCACGAACTCTAACTGAATACATAGAAAGATCTCAAAAATCGAAATAAAATATTGTTCAGATAACAAACTGACAATATAATAAAAAGTAAAGGACTCCAAGGGACTGTGACGACCAAGTAGCTCTACCTATCCTCGCGATCAATAATCTAACTTTACCAGAATCCGATATCTCCAATACTTGGATCTGCACAGAAAAGTGAAGAAGTGTAGTATGAGTACACCGCGGTCGGTACCTAGTAAGTATCAAGACAAACCTCGGTGGAGTAGTGACGAAGTACAAGTCAAGACACCTACTAGTCAAAATAACATGTGCAGTATAGAAGTATAAAGCTAATAATGAAAGTAGGAATTAGTAAATGGAAACAAGAATCAACATGTGATATAAATAGTAAAGTAGTAAGAACACCGTTAAAGTACCAGTGAAACCAATTAAAGAAAATAAATTACAACCAATTAATCAAGACATTCTAACACAAGTGTCTCAACGAAATTACTCCATGATACCTCATCTCATAATCATAAGTTACGAGTCCCAATCACAGATCATACGCTCACGACACATCGTTCCCACATTTTCAATCATAACCACACGCAAAACTCACGTGCCAATATCCCAGTCCGCCCAGTATGGTTATAGGTTCACAATCACAATCCGCTCGGTATGGTCACAGACTCACAATTGCAACCCGACCGGTATGGTCACAGACTCACTATCACAATGGAAGCAGATAATACAAGAATACATAGGCATGATCAATAAATATCAAGTTTCATACTCCTGAACCGGTATAAGTGGCAAGCTACAATGTATGCTTGTGCGAGTGTACTATCACAGTCCAATTCAACAAGTAATATCAAAGACATCGATTACCTTATTAAAGCAACACAACAAGTCACGTAAGGTGTATAACATACACAAGGAAAATCACACCATAACACGAATAACATCAACATAATCCCCCCAGGCCATCACACATCATCCCTAACATTTTCCACCCTTATCTCTCTGTATTGATAACAATATAATAGCCACACTTATCGCTCCGCCCAAACATTTACACAATAGCCACCCTTATCACTCTAATAGCCACCCGTATCACTCAGTTAACCACATATATCACTCTACCCTGAAAATAATACAATAGCCACCTGTATCGCTCCACACAATCATCAATAGTGAGATGTCACCCTTACGCTCCACATAACGACAACCGTGAGATGCCACCCTTATGCTTCACATAACAACAATCAATCCACACAAAAAATTCACATGTGCTAACACACAACAATATGACATATCAACTCATACCACAAGTGCCATAGGACACAACCTCTTAACAAAAACAAAAAATATCACCATATCACATAGCCCACGACTCAAACATGATGTCTACCAAACCTAAATAACAACAAAACGAATGGGGAAAGTAACTCAACAATGAACAACGCCCCATTAAAAAACAACTTAAGAAAATAGATTAATGACTTTCAATAACTTCAACTTCAATTAATTTCTTAAGAATAAAATCAATTATAAAGGTATTTCCATGAAATGGCTAACTTCCAAATTCTAGCGTGTGAAATAAGCTAACAATGAAAGAGATGGCATGAACTAACAACTACGTCTAAATACATGAGAATAACCCGACAACGAAAGGATATCATGTAACAACAATTTCAATTAAGAGTAACTTAATAATAAAGGAGGTCACATTACAATAAAAGAGGTAGAAACTTCAAATAAGGCATATAAGAGTAAACTTGACAAGTAAAGGATATGCGAGAGTAAACATGACAAATAAAAGATATAACATGTGCTAACAATTTCAAATAAATACATGAAAGAACAAACTTGACAAATAAAAGATATAACATGTAACATCTTCAAATAAATACATGAAAGAAGCTTAGAAGTCTAAACTGGGCAATTTTCACATATAAGTCCGAGTACACACTCGTAACCTCGCTTACACGTCTTTAACATAATTCAAATAATACAATAAATCCCAAATGCTAAGGGGTAATTCCCCCGCACAAGGTTATGCAAGATACTTACCTCAAAGAAGCTTAATCAAAACTCTAAAATGACCTTCTTATGTGAAACACCCTCCGGACAGCTCAAATCTAGCCAAAATAAACTTAATATCATGAATTAAAGCCATGGGAAACAATTTCGGATACTAAAATTCGATCTTTAATGAAAACTAAAAAGACAACTTCGGGCTCGTACCTCGGAACCTGACAAAACTCACAAATATTGTTACACCCCATATTTTTGTACGTGAAAGTACGCCATAAGTGAAGTGATGAAAACACCGAAATGAGATCTTACATCCCGTATTTTTCGTACGTTAAAGTTTCGTCGTAAGTTAATCGACGTAAGTTCAGGAATTATGAGCATTTTATGCTATTTTAAACAAGTAATGAATAAATTCGTGAAGGTGATAGGGTAAGAAAATTGAAGAAATGAATTTCGTCGAAGTTTGACATTTTGGGATAAAATACGGCCCGAGCTAAAATATCCGGTAATTATGGACTGGTACCATACAAGGTACCACATGTCCATGAAAGTAAGGTGTATAAGGTATGTCAAAAGTGAGTAGTATTTTAAGTAAGTGAAAATAATTTTCAACTATGTAGGTAATTGGTTAATTATTGGGTAATGGAACATTACCTAGTTAATTAATAACTAGTGGTGGATTAATTAAAAACTTTGGATATGGACCAAAGCAAAAACATGGCAGCAAGGTGATTCTCAACTAGATGACTCTTGATCCATTTTGGTTAAGTGGCAACTTAGTGGATTAATTACAAGGCACGTCACTTCCAAGATTTTCAATACAAACTAGTTGATTTCTTACAAACAATTTGATTTTCAATACAATCACTATCACTTATAATGCCTTCATACGTGGATATTGCAAAAGTTACCAATTTCAAAAAGTTTCTGAAACATATTCTAAGATGCTTGCTAAAGGAGTTCCTCCTAATGTTGCTACATACAACACTATATTAGCATCTCTGTCAGCGGTTGGACAAATGAATGAAGCAACTAAATTGATGAATGAAATAAAGGGGAAGAGCTTTGTCTCTAATGCTAATACATATGACACTTTGGTCTCTGGCCATGGGAAAACTGGAAATAAAAAGGGATCCATCAAACTTCATTGTGAGATGATTACAAAAGGTTTTGTTCCTCGCACTAGTACCGTTAATGTACTCATCTTTGACTTTACAAAGGTGGGAAAGATGAGACGACTCAGGTATGTTAAGTCTAAGCCCTTTCTTCATTTTGGCATGATCTCATAATTACACGAGTTTGATAACGAGGCATAAAGAAAAATTCATATCCCGGAACTTACGTATATTTTGCTAGTCTCGCAACTTACGTATATTTTCCTAGTTTTGTAAGTTACAATATTCTCCTTATCGAGACTTCATATTAAGTTGAGTATTTTCTTCTTCCAGTCAAGAGAGCAGAGAGTCTATATATACAATATTACAGTATTTTCATTACCATCGAGCTATAATCGATGGGTAGGCCCCTATTAGGCAACCTCTGATAAGATAGTAAGTTATATACTGAGCCTACTATGGCCGAGCACCTTTGAGCGAGCCCGGTTGGCCGAGATACAGAGCCTAGTATGGCCGAGCGCCTATGAGCGAGCCTACTACGGTAGAGCAATTATATATATATATACCGAGCCTTATAGGGCCGGATATCTATTTTACTTATTACATTGAGATAATTGAGTCAGTATCAGCAGGTAAGCATATGTTCAAATTATTAGTTCAGTTTCAGCTTTCTGTATACTGCCTTACATACTCGGTACATTATTTCGTACTGACGTCCCTTTTGCCTGGGGACGCTGCGTTTCATGCCCGCAGGTCCTGATAGACAGGTCGAGATCCCTCCAAGTAGGCTATCAACTCAGCGGAAGATGTTGGTGCGCTCCATTTGCTCTGGAGTTGCTTACTTGGTCAGTATAATTAGAACATGTATTGATTGGTATGGCGGGGCTTAGTCCCGACCTTTATGATACTTATGTACTCTTAGAGGCTTGTAGACAGATGTCATGTATACGAATACTTGTATGGCCTTGTTGGTCTATGTTTAGAGTTTATAAATGATTATGTTGGCCTGTTAGGCCCGTATGTCAAGAGTATATGATGATGTAATAAGAAAGATACGTTACGTTGGTACTCGGTTGAGTAAGGTACCGGGTACCTGTCGCGGCCCATCAATTTGGGTCGTGACAAAAGTGGTATCAGAGCAGTTCTCTCCTAGGGAGTCTACAAGCCGTGTCTAGTAGAGTCTTGTTTATGGGTGTGCCGTGCACCACACTTATAAGTAGGAGGCTACAGGGCATTTAGGATTGTCACTCTTTCTTCTTACTCTAGATCATGTGGTAGAGCTCACTTATAAGAATTCAAATCCCGAACTTCTATTCATAATACGACGATGCCTACATCCAGAAAGACGGTTGGTAAGAGATATAGCTGTGGAAGATTTGAGTCATAGGAACTCGATTTTTGCATCATGCTTATGATGGATAAATATGAGGTATTCAACAAATCATGTGTGTACTAAGACGTGTAGTTTCTTGATAAGGATCCCTAAGGCAAGAATGTCTATCCACTTTTATGGTAAAAAGGAATAAGAGAATTGGAAGGTAGACACAAGTTTCAACAAGTAAAGAAAAAAGATGAAGAAGGATACGAGGTACCCAGTTAATGAAGATTAACAGTATTTACAATTCAAGTAGAGAAGTATAAGCATTTTGAGTTACTTTCAACAGTAACAGAGGTATGTTTAATTGGCCACGCCGATCTGAGTTATGCTCTATGGGAGATAACAAATATGGTTTAAGAGAAGGACGGATATCAAGATCCGGCTGGGGTTAGAGTTACCCAAAATGAGGGATAGATTGTTTGCGTTTGTTGACATTTCCAAAGGATAAAGTGCTAATAGATCTCTTTGTCAGACACCCCGATGGTGCATTCTAAAGTAGTACAGCTAGATATGAGTACTACAAAGATAGGCACTGGAAGCCTGGAAAGGATAAATATCATCTTAGTATGACTCACATCCCTAGTAGAGAAATAATGTTAAGCAACCCGAAGAGCCAGTGGATGGAGCAAAGGGAAGGTAAAAGCAAAGAATATCTTGTCAATAAGTTTCAGAATAAAGTGATAGACAGAAATTTTAGCAGGAAATAATAAGAGAGTCCATTATGAGTAAGATGTGATACATGGATGAAAACGGTAGATCAGGAAAAAAATGAAAGAATTACAGAATTTATAGTCAAGTGAAGGAAGAGACGAGAGGTGACAGGCCTTAGGACAACAAAAGAGTATAGACCATACAATCATGTCCTCATTTCGAGAAATAAGTTCGCAACTCTAGCACGATTACCAGAAGGAAAAGTTAAACCCCCAAATTTATAGAAATCAATATGGACTGGTGAACAAGATAACTAAACATGAATTAGGGACTGAGTGATTTGATAATAGTCAGCATCATGAGAATTTCATATCGTGTTCCGGCGATAATAGAATGGGCAACAGAATAAGATTCATGAGAAATTCAGAGAATGGTCATTCAGGAAGACTCTTCCCTAAAGCAAGCAATGGGAGCAAAGTTAAGCTTAAGGGAATGTATGTGCCATTTACACTAAGTGTCACCATCGTGAGTAAGGAATTTTGTTATCCTTGGTACGTAAGGATTACCGCAAAGCGAGTAAGGGTCATCGATGATGTGAAAGGACGCTGAATATGAAGAGGTAAAACATCTATAGGGAGGTCGTCGTAGCTCCAATTCTTAGTACTCCCCTAAAGGGGGGAATATGGAATGATGTGGCATTAAGTCAGAATTAAGTGGATCTAGTAACTATGGAATGATAAAGGAAGAATGCGATAAAAATGAGAAAGGGATGAGATGATCAAATGTTATATATATGCTATGATTCCAGAACATTATGTAAGCATGACGTCAAGAAAAGGAAGTAAGGGTTCCTGCCTGGGATGTTGTTGATAGATAAGGAGTCAGTACGTGAGGTAAGTTAAGATAGAGGAAATAACCCAAGAAAGATTACACGGAATATGGATATGAGAATGGGCCAACGAGTAGTTAGTAGTTGATTCAGGAAGAGCCTAGTCATGACTAGACAAGAAGTTACAGACAAATCAACAGATCATGCAAGATAAATGTAGTAAACCCTGACATGGAGAATTCAGCCTCGCAGTAATGTCATTATAATATTTGAGATATATTCAAATAGGATTCAGGATAGTTAAAGGTACCATATGAGTGTTATGGGGATAAAAGAAAGTGACACTGGGAAGGCAGTCAAAATATCAGTTCAGAAGCAACTCTACAAGCACAAGGGCACAGAGGTAAGCAACAACAGATGATTATAAACAAGGAAGGACATCAAAAGGTCTGTAATAAGCTCACAACTTTATGAGAGTCAAGGGTTCTCCCTAAGTACTACAATGAAAGACTAGCTGAGGAAATAAGGAAGAAGGCTTCAACCTAAGCACAACGACCTAAAGAGTAAAAGGTCGTGTAACGACAGTCTCACAACAACATTGTAAGCACTCCAAAGGAAAGTTGCACCTACCATGGCTAATGAACATGAAGTAAAATTAAAAGTAATATTCGAGATCATATGAGTCGCATAAAAACTCTAGCATGTGTAGGCACTAAGATAAGCTAAGTATGAACACAACAAGGGGGCGGAAAAACAAGGAAAGTAATAGCTTACGTTAAAAGAAAGCTAAGATGGAACGAAAGAAATTATTCGATCAATGATCCATAATTGGTTACGTTATGAACGCACTTAATGGTTTGGAGTTTTATACATGCAACATATACAGCCATAGAAGATTCTGGTATACGTTAAACGAAAGAATTGAGCCTAGGTCATAAATGAAAGATTAAATTATTAAAGGATTGTATTATGCATATTCCTCAGTGCCCATGAAAGGCTAAATAGAAAACTAATACCATGAACCACATATCGGGAGATAACTTAAGCCGACAGAAAGGCCGATCAGAAGACAGATGAAACTAAAGAGTTACATCAACAAAGTAAATCAAGAATCCGATGATTGGAACCAAAAGTTATAGGAATCATGATTAAGGACAGAGCAGAATCACTCTTAATATAATAGGTGCAAGGGATATAGCACAACGACCATATTCTATAATGGCTCTACGATAAAGCTAGTTAGAAAAATATCAGCCTCATAAGAATTCAGTATGAAGCTCCCGCCGGATTGTATAGGCACCAGAGGTGCAAGGATTATAATAGAACTTCAAATGGTAGATGTGATTTATACCTGTCACGACCCAAATCCGAACTAAGGTCGTGATGGCGCCCAACGCCGGGGTCAAGCAAGCCAACACTTGTGTTACTAACGAGATTACCTTATTTGATAGATTATTCTGAAACTTTACCAATTTTTAAGGTTTAACATTGTAAGGTGAAAACGTATAACTTAGCCAATTTAAATCAACACACCCAAAAGGACCGTAGATGCATCTATTACCCCGCTCGCGAATCGATCATGCGACACGATTTACATAATGATAAGGCTACCCCGCTCACGAACCATACATGTGACACGGGTGCTCATATACATACACAGAATTATTAGAAAATCAGACATTTAACAGGGATTATACTTGAAAATAAGAACTTAAGTAATGAAAGTAACACATGACTTCCTAATATCCTCATGCCAATTCAAGAATAGTAAGCAACTCAATCATATGTTTAGGGATACATGTAAGGCACATAAAAGCATGCTCGTGGGTCCTAAAACTGCCCGACATGACAATAATAGCTGCTACGTACGGAATCTGGTCACTAGGTACGTACGTAGCCCCCACAGACATTAACACATAGAATTAGATCACCTATGGGGACAATTCCCTCTTACAAGGTTAGAAAGGAGACTCACCTCGTGTCAAACCTACTCCCTAGGTCAAGAATGCGCCCGAAACTTCGAACTCGTCACCCCAAGGACTCGAAACTAGTCAAATGTTATGTAAATATATCAAATTATACTCAAAAGCATGAAATTTTCCCCATTTTACTTAGTCATTTCATCATTCTTGAAGAAATTCCAAAATTCACCCCCGGGCCCGCACGCTTGGATTCCAAAAATTCACGAAGGAAACACTCACCCATAACCTAAGGATCGTTAATATAGGATTTTTGCATGATTTTATAGCCAATTCACGGGTAATTCCTTCAATTCTCGAAAACCCTAGGTTACTACCCAACTCCTTGAATTTTCACTAATTAAGTAGTTAATTTAGCTAGTAATTCATGTATTAAACTAACAATAGGGTAGAATTTACTTACCTCTTCAGTAGCTAGGTCGTGGGCAGTTTTCCCAAGCTCTCAAGGTCTCTAATGGTGGAAGAAATGGGGAAAAATAGACATTTCCCGTGTTTTAAAAGAACACACTGCCTATAGTGGTTCCGCACCTACGGCTCAAGGACCGCACCTGCGAGCAAAGGCTCGTACCTGCGGAAATGGACAAAAGGGCCTTGGATCGCACCTGCGGTCAGGAGTCCGCACCAGCGGCTTCGCACCTGCGGAAAGAGGCCTGCACCTGCGAGAGATGGGCAACCCACCAGGGGGTCGCACCTACGAGGCTTGGACCGCAAGAGCGGTCCCGCATCTGCGACTGGCAACCGCACCTGCGGTCACACCAGAACAGGTGCACCAGCAATTGCTTCAGCTGGTTTTTAGCCTCGTTTGGTGCCCGAGAGGCACCTGTGCCGACTTGATCCCCCGTCCAAATATACCAACAAGTCCCAAATCATAATACGGACTCTCTCGAGCCTTCGGAACACTCAAAACAACGCTAAAACTCAAAATTACATCTCAAAACTCCTAGAATCAAAACTTAAGAACTTCAAGTTCTTGAATTCTATAACAATGCGCCGAATCGACCTAACTACTCGAAATGACACCAAATTTTGCAGGCAAGTCATAAATGACATAACATAACTATTCCCGGTCTCGAAATTTCGTTCGGACCGCGATAACACAAAAACACGTTCCAAACAAATTTTCAAACTTAAGGAAATTCCTATTTCGATATTGGGTGTCGAAACGCTCCTCGGTCATCCAAAACCCATTTCGAACATACGCCCAAGTCCGAAATCATCATACGAAGCTACTGGAACTGTCAAAACTCGATTCCGAGGTCGTTTACTCAAAATGTTGACCGAAGTCAAACTTGGCCAAAAAGGCCAACCTTAAGGAACTAAGTGTTCCTATACTGCTCTAAACACTTCCGAATCCCGAACCACCCGTCCCCGAAAGTCATAAATCACAATAAGCTGCTATGGGAAGTTTCATTTAGGGGAACGGAGTCCGATAACGCAAAATGACCGGTCGGGTCGTTACATTCTCCACCTCTTAAACAAACGTTCGTCCTCGAACGGGTCTAGAATCATACCTAAAGTGCTGAATAAGTGCGGGTATCTGCTCCGCATGTCCTCCTCGGACTCCCAGACTGCTTCCTCGACTGGTTGGCCCCTCCACTGGACCTTTACGGCAGAAACTCTCTTGGATCTCAA
>MDKH01186849.1:0-12612 GCA_005239495.1 Nicotiana undulata
GTTATTATATTTGACTTCGACCGCTTTACACTATTTTAGAAGTGTAATTTGAGCGTATCACCAGTTCCCACACCAACGGCGATACGCGTCCAGCGGAAGAACGGGAGGTTCAGAACACTCCGGTCCAAGCAGAAAGGCAGGTTAGCCTCCACGATATTTTTTAAATTTTGCAGGCACGGCAATTAGTGATCGCTCAGTTGCAGAGCCACCAAAAGACTCCAAGCGCAGTAGCACCGCAGGCGGCTCATCGAGTGGAGCAAGTCCTGGAGAGATCAAGCAATGAAGGGTCGGCAACCGACTCCGCCATCATAAAAATGCTCAAGGACCTTGCCAAGAGAATCGAATCGGGGGAAAAGAGGATACAAGCAAACGACAAAAAAGTGGAGACCTACAACACGAGGGTCGACCAAATTCCGGGTGCACCCCCGATCCTGAAGGGTGTGGATTCAGAAAAGTTTGTGCAAGGACCTTTCCCTTCGAGTACAACCCCGAAGCCCATCTCGAAAAAATACAGAATGCCCGACCTAGCAAAATACAACGGGACTTCGGATCCCAACGAACACATCACCGCCTACACTTGTGTTGTGAAGGGGAATGCCTTAAAGGAGGACGAGATCGAATCCGTCCTGTTAAAAAGGTTTGGGAGTCTGAGTCTGATATACGGAGCTGATATCTCCATCTGTTTCCTGTTTCAAGTACTTTTCTATGTCCGTTCGAGGACGAACGTTTGTTTTAGAGGTGGAGATTGTGATGACCCAAAAGGTCATCCCATGTAATTTTAACTTAATCTGTGTCCCGAGAACCTGAAAGCCTCTATTTATCTCACCTCGATGTGCGTGCGCACTCCGGACGCGTAGCCGGGAAGCCTTTATGTGGAAAATTGAATAAATGTTGAATTTATGATAATTAATTGAATAAAGTTGACTTTGGTCAACATTTTTGGTAAACGGACCCGGACTAGTGATTTGACAGTCCCTGAGGGTCCGTAGGAAAATATGGGACTTGGGCGTATGCCCGAAATCGAATTTCGAGGTCCCAAGTCCGAGAAATAAATTTTTAAAGAACATTATTTTCTGAAAAATATAAAGGCTTTTGAAAATGAGAATTGAAGTGAAACCTGTGTTATTGGGCCCGTATTATGGTTTCGGAGCCCCGAGCCCGGAACATGTTCAATATGTTTATTACGTGTTATCTTTGAAATTTTCTAAGAAACGGACGTAGTTTGACGCGATTCAAACAAAAAATGGAGAATTTTAAAGTTATGAAGTTTTGAGGATTTTCTATGGATTTTGAGGTTTAATTTGATGTTTATGATGTTATTTTGGCGGTTTAATTACTTGAATAAGTCCGTAGAGTGTTTTTGAAGTCGTGTGTATATTTGGTTTTGAGCCCCGAGGGCTCGGGTGAGTTTCGGATAGGTGTCGGAGTGCAAAAACCTTAGAAGAATCTGGTGTAAAATGAGTTTTCTGGTGTCTTGTGTTTTACTCTATGCGATCGCATAGTTCCTTCCGCGATCACATAGCTTTGTGCTGAGGGAGTTAATCTGTGACACTATATGATCGCATAGTGTAGTGGTAGTCTGGGGGGGGGGTTGGCTAGTGGCCTGTGCGACCGCACAATATCATCGGCGATCGCATAGGGTGGGGGTCCATAACCCAGTGCGATCGCACCTTCTCATCCGCGACCGCACTTCTTAAGCCCAGTTCCACTATGGGATCGCACCCTTAGTCCCGCGATCGCATAGTACAAAATCGCCCAGTTATTTTTAAATACCCAAAACAAAACCCATTACCGGATTTACCCCATTTTTCTCAAACTCCACCTTCCCCAACCCTCTTAGGCGATTTTGGAGCAATTCTTCCACCATAACTTCATAGGTAAGTGATCTTAACTCCATTTTCTTCCATTTTCATCAACAATTATTAGATTCTAGGCCTAAAAACATGAGATTAAAGGGTAGAAATTGGGGTTTTGGGTAGAGTTAGGTCTTTTTGAATTTTTGGGAATTCAACCTCGTTTTGGGGTCGGATTTCAAAATAAATTGTATATTCGGGCTCGTGGGGGAATGGGTGATCAGGTTTTGGTCCGAACCTCGTGTTTGGACAAAGCGGGCCCGGGATCGAATTTTAGAAATTTTTGAAGAATGTTGGGAAATCTATAATTAGGCTTTGGAATTGAATTGTTGAATAATTTTGGATATTATTGAGTTGATTATGTATAGATACAATTGTTTCAAAGTCGGATTCAAGAGGAAAAGCGGTGTTAGAGGCTTGATTTGCATTCTTGGAGCCGAGGTAAATGTTTGGCCTAACCTTAGCTTGAGGGAATAGGTATAGAGTCTTATTTGCTATGTGTTAATCCAGGTCCAATGTATAGGTGAGGTGGAGGGTACCTATATGCTGTGGTCAAGCATGCCTCTGAGTCGAACTTGATAATTTTCATTGTGTTCTTTGATATTCTCTGTGTTACGGATTTCTTATCATTATTGAAGTGATATATTGAGAGTATTTAATGATGTGGAAAGTTATTTGATTATTCGTTCGGTTGAGGGTTATATTGTCGAATTATACCTCTGAGTGCGATTGGTTATAGCTGAGTCCCTTGCCGGGACGATAGAATATTTGTTGAATATTTCTGTGTATTTGAGGTTTCCTGTTGTTGCATTTTCCGGTCTAATTGTTGTTTTTATTTATGTTATGCACAAGGGGACATTCCGTGCCGAGTGATTGTGAGGTTTTGCACAAGGGGACATTCCGTGCCGAGTGATTATCTCTTATTGCATGAGGGGACATTCCGTGCCGAGTGATTATCTATTATTGCACGAGGGGACATTCCGTGCTGAGTGATTATTATTTACGCACGAGGGGACATTCCGTGCTGAGTGACTGTGAGGTTATGCACGTGGGGACATTCCGTGCCGAGTGATTGTGAGGTTATGCACGAGGGGACATGTCGTTCCTTTTCCTGTTTATTTACTTGTTCCGAGCTGTTAAATTCCGGCTGTTATTTCTACATTTCAATTATTATCTTGTTCTGTTGTATTTAGCAGTTGTGGCCCCTTTGTCCCCAGCATGTTCTCCCCCTGTAGTTGTATTACTTGTTCATTTCCTGTCATTACTTCTTGTTATATTATTGAACTGCACAGGTGTTATTTGTTGTCGTGTCCTCGCCTCGTCACTACTTCGCCGAGGTTAGGCTCGGCACTTACTCAGTACATGGGGTCGGTTGTACTGATGCTACACCCGCACTTCTATATGATGTGCAGATCACATCGCCGCACCCAGTGGAAATTGAGCGAGGGAGTATCCTTCAGTCCACAGCGACACTGAGGTAGTCCTGCAGACGTCTGCAGGCCTTGGCGTCACCTCTTACCCTTTTCTCTTATTTTCTGTCTTATTTCAGTAGTTCCAAGACAGTTGTATCTACTTATTTCAGACCATTGTATTTAGTAAACTCTTAGACTGTTCGAGAGATTGTGGCACCGGTTTCTGGGGTTGTACTTAAGTAAAATTATTACGGGACTTCTATTGAATTATTGAATTTTGTATTACTTCCGCATTTTTATCATAATTGTTCTAGTTTTTTTTGGTTATTTAATTGTTAATAAGTCAATTTAATTCAAACGTTGGCTTTTCTAGCGGGTTCAACGTTAGACGCCATCATAGCCTGAAGGTGGGATTTCGGGTCGTGACACAAACTTGGTATCAGAGCCTAAGGTTTTAAAGTTTCCTATGATGTCTCAGAGCCGTGTCTAGTAGAGTCCTTCTTATCAGTGTGTAGTCGACCACATCTAATTAGGGGGCTACTAGGACATTTACGAATTTCACCCTTCTTTGATACTCCAGATTATGCGATAGAGCTCAAAACTCCACAAATGACTGCCGCTCCCCCTTTTTTCTCGCACGGGTTAGGTACGGAGAGATCGGATTTATGACATTTTGGAAAACTCCTTAAGGAAAAGTTTAAGAAAGAGTCGCCACCTAACGATTTTTATGGTGCGTTAGGGCACCTAGAGTAATTAACCCATGAACTAGTTTGCATTACCAGAGATTGGGTAAGGGCTTGAAGTTATCCCAAGGGGACGGTTGTAGGCACCCCTCAAGATCTACAACTGTGGGTCCCAACCAAGAAGTTTTGTGAATTTGGACGGTGAACAAGTAGCAAGTAAGGTTCATATAAGAGGGGATTTGAAATAACGGCTGAAATTGTCAAAAGAATTTCAAAGAATAGTAAAGTAAAATCATTTGAATGAAAATGTCCCAGGTTTTAAGTCAATACATATCACATCAATGCAATACCCAGTATGTCACGCCTCAAAGAGGGGCTACACGTGGTATTAGCGCACCGGTCATATATCCATATTCTACCCTTCCCGCCCCGTTAAGGTATTAAAACGCGTGTATCGGTCACGAAGCTTATTGCGTGCTATTACCCGTCTCATTCTATAAGCCCTGAAGGGTATTTAGGACTACTAATCCTACAAGGTGAGTGCTAGGCTGAACCCCTAGGTTTAAAGTGATAAAATTCTAAGCGACATGTAAAACAACAAATAGGACCACAAATATGGGAACACATAAGGGCAAATAATGGCTCACAGATCCGTCCACAAGTAAACACGTAAATAGCACGTCTAAATCACAGTCAAGTCTCAAAGACAGGATTAAAAACAGAGGTTTAGAACTAAGACAGTAAGTTTCAAAAAGGATGTGTTTTGCAAAAAAAAAAAAACTTAGTGATGAAGCAGGAGATTTAGTTAATACCGGATAGTTTAGAAAGAGTGATTGATTTTTTAAGAGCAGTGCTTTAGAGACAACAGTAAGATTAAAAGTGCATAGCGGTTCAAAGTTTCCAGTAAAGAGATAGATAACCTTTAGAAAATCAGTAGTCAGCAGTGGACAAGATTTAAATAAGACAGTAATTCCACACAGGAATCCAATAATCCAAAATGAGGTAAGGATCCAGTAGTTTGCGAGAGTTTAGTAAAAGAAGAGTTAGTAAATCATTTCGGAAAAAACATGAGTTTAGAATATAGGGCAATTGTTCAAAATAGTATGATTTTGAGCAGAGTGAGGTAAATTTGAAACCCAGTAATTAAAAATAATAGAACAGGAATCAGATAAAATTTCAGTAAAGAGGAAATAGATGCATGATTTCAAGATGCTGTGATTTTGAAAACGGTAGAATTTTAGAGTAAAGTAGGATGAACTTCAAAGAGATAAACAAACATGAGTGAAAGAAAATAGCAAGGTTTGTGAGTTCCAAAAATGACATTCCTAATACCAGCAAGCAAAACACAATTAGTTGGTTTTAATACGTATTAGGCCTAAAGTTTGCCTAGGCGCCATATACATTGCCTACTTATTTCAAAAGGGGTGTGCATGCATATTTAATCCTGATTTTAAAAGGGGTGTATTTACAGAAACGTTTCTAACGGTCAACTACATTTTAACGAGATTATTAGATTAACATGCTGATTAGGTGTTCAACAATTGCAATTCGAGAAAAACATCCTGAAAGGTATAATCCTAAGAGCATGATATCTAATGCACATATGAATACCCTAAAACATGGTTTCTGTATGCTATGATTATGAAAATACAGTAACAATGCCTTATAACAGTTTTATCACTTGTTACAGTTATTAGCTGTGATCATGGCTTGCAAAATGAGTAAAGTAGACATGCAAAAAAATAAAAGAACCTAAGCAGGATTTCTAATGCATGTCCTAGACAGGTTATCTATGGCACATGTAAGTAAGAAAACCCTATGAGCATGTTTTCTACCCATTACTAGACTAAGCGTGCATAGTCCCCCCATATTCACTATCCAAACCCCAATATCTGTTTACAAGTTATTACAAACCAATAGTAATGAATTACAGTAGCAAAAGGAAAATAAGAAGTTATTTCTATAGGGAGACTTCAATCAACCCCAATTTTCTAACCTCACTCCTTTCGAGTTTCACAAACTTAATATGGTCTGGGTGCGACAAAGCTCCCTAGGGCCCTCATTGGTTCCCTGGCCAATACTAGTACCCAAACAAATTGCCAAAAGTTGAGACAAGTGCAGTGTGGAATTACCAGCCTTGTGTGTCAGAGTTCCAAGAGTACCCAGAGGTACTCAAGGCAGTGCTCACATGAAGGGGGTAGGACTTAATTTCTAAGAGTAGTGTGAAGTGCAAGAAGGAGAGGAAAGTTTGTAGTTTGAAGGAAAGAGTTTACAAACTGGAGAGCTGTTTTGAAAGATTAGCTCTTGAAAGCAACAGAAGTACTAATTACAAAAGTTCAACAATATAGGATTGCACACAAGGACAATTGGGTAAGGGGACAAGTAGATCACATAATAACAAAGAGATACATAGACTTGAGAAACTCATTTAAGCATGGTTCCGCAAATCAAAGAGGCTTAGGGGACCAAGAAAGAGTAGGATTCACATGACACTAAACAGTAATGGAAAATAGCCCAACAAATGCATACAGGAATAGGCGAGGCATATAACAAGTACTGACTCAATCATAAACATGTAAGTCCCAAAGAAATAACAGGACAAGTATTAATAGTCAAACAAAAAGTTAATTACATATTTGAAAAGTAGAAACACAAGTAGAACACAATTAGGAATATGATAAACTAAAATAGTAGTAAACACATTGGTTTGAAACTTGGAAATTAGTTAAAATATACCAGTGAGAAAAGAGCAAAGCAATATGCAAAGAGCACAATGAGAGCACAATGTTAGCCTTGGCTTACAGACGGCTAACAGTAGACAAAAATAGAGAAGGGCAGTAATAGAGCAAAGAGCTTTGTAGGAGAGAAAAAGTTGTAGCACAAGAGAGAGAGCTTAGAACAGTATTCTTGTTCCTTCTTGTTTAATGAAAGAGCAGCAGTATTTATAATTAAACAGTAATTATGGAATTATGTACCAGTTATGATCAAGTCAGTAGAAACAATCCCTTTAATTAAAGAATTACCTTAAACGGTAATATACAAACAATATAAGACTGAATATAGTATATAAGGAAGTCACATAGGTACAGAACATGTAATAGAGGCTAGGTATCAATTAGTATCAAACCAACATGGATACTACCTTAATTGAAAGAGTTAAATTCAAACGGCAGTAGGAACATAGTAAACAAGGAAAGGTACCATATATGACTGGAATATATCATACAAGGAAACAATTTCAGCATAATAAGTATAGAACAAGTAATTAGTCTAAGTACACAGAGTCTAATTAAGGAAATAACAGTAAGGATCCCTTAATAATGCAGTCAACCACGTAATAAGGTAACAAAAATGATTTAAAGTTGTGAAACAAGGAAAGTAGCCGAAAATCAGTGTTGGTATATCAACACAGTAAATCAAGGATTCAAGAATCGGAATAATACTAATTCAAAGGGAAATAATATAAACTTCCAAGAAGACACATAAACAGGGTATAAACATAAGTATCCAAATCAGGAACCCTAATAGGGTATTATTAGGGTGAAAATCATAGAATATTTTAATTAATCGAAGCATATTCATGAAAACCTAACAGACAGAAAAATCGAATGAACAAACAGTAAAAATGAACTCAGAATACAAGATTAAAGCCAAACATTAGGGTTTTTTAACATAACTAGTTAGGTTAAGGGAGAACTTAATAAAGAAGTCATTTAAACAAGAAACATAGAACAACACTAAAAAATCAAAGAAAATGATTTTGAAGAAAATTTTCAGAAACCCTAAGTGAAAAACTTGTTTAAAATGAGAAACCTTTAAGAAAAAATGTAATAATACTCGCAATAAAGTCGGATCTTGTGTAGATCTAAGAAAATCAGAAGGTTCAAAAAGTTAGGGTTTCAGAGATATCGGAGGAAGTAGAATAACCGGCTGTGAAACTCAGGGAGAGTGGTAGTTATGGCATAATCGCGTCAAAACCCCACCGGAGAAGGCCGGAAAACCACCCTAGCAGGAACCATAGTAGTTGTTGGGCATGGTAAAGACCACTGAAGGTCTCTGTCGTGCCCCCTTTTTCTATCGCACAGGTTAGGTACGGAGAGATCAGGTTTATGACATTCTGGACAACTCCTTAAAGGAAGAGGTTTAAGGAAGAGTCGCCACCTAACGATTTTTATGGTGTGTTAGGGCACCTAGAGTTGATAACTCATGAACTAGTTCGCGTTACCAGAGATTGGGTAAGGGCTTGAAATTATCCCAAGGGGAAGGTATTAGGCACCCCTCAAGATCCACAACTGTGGGTCCCAACCAATAAGTTTTGTGAATTTGTACGGTGAGCAAGTAAAAAATAAGGTTCACATAAGAGGGGATTTAAAACAAATATGAAAATCTTTAAAGGTTTTGGTATAAGATAAACATTTGAAAAGAATTTTCCTAGGTTTAAAGTAATATGGATCACTTCAATGCAATACCCGGTATGTCACACCTCGAAGAGGCGGCTACACGTGGTATTAGCGCACCTGTCATTATATATGTATTCTACCCCCACCCCGTAAAGGTTATTAAAAGGCGTGTGTGGGTCACGAATTCTTATTGCGTGCCATTACCCGTCCCATCCTATAAGTCCTGGAGGGTGTTTAGGACTACTAATCCGACAAGGCAGGAACTAGGCTAAATCCTTAGGTTTAAAGGTCAAAATACTAAGCGACATACATAAACAAGTAGGACTGCACATATGGGGGAACATATAGAGGCAAGGAAAGGCTCACAGATCCCTCCACACACAGACACGTAAATGGCACGTCTCAAACACGATTAAAGTCTCGAGACAGGAGTTCAAAAATAGGAAGTTTAATAAAATGGTAGGATTCTGGGTTAGAAAACTAAAATTAAAATTGATAATTGATTTCAAAATATACAGTAGATAAAGGCATCAGTAAAACTTAGAAATAGGCAGTGATTAAACGCTTTCAGTAAACATAGATGAAAGTTATTAAAGCATATGTTTGAAATGATTTTAAAGGATAAGTGAATAAGATACAGTGACTTAACATAGAGTAATAGCTATTGGTTTTCAAAGAACTGTAGCAAAGGAAGTATTAAAATGGTATTAAAATATAGTGACTTGAAAGACATACAAAACAAGGATTCGAAATGGCACGATTTTAAGCAGAATGAGGCATTTTGAAACCCCGGTAGTCTGAAGGTGTAATAGAGCAGGAGTCAGTAAAACTCAGTAAAAGAAAAAGATTCATAACTTTGAGACTGTTTAAGATAGAGCAGGTGTTTTAATAAAAGTAAATGGACTTCAGTGAAATAGAACATGAGTAGGAGCAGCAGGGTTAAAAAAGATTTAAAGGAAGTGATTAAACTAGAAGAACATGATTGATTTGATTTTTAATACGTATTGGGCCTAAGGTTTGACTAGGCGTTGTATATATTGCCTAACTATTTTAAAAGAGTGAACATGCACATTTGGATTCTGATTTTAATAAATACATGTCTGCAGGAAATTGTTCAAAATAGGTTAACCAATTTCTTGCGAGTATTAAACCATGTTAACTAGGTGTTCAGATTCTACCAAATAAAGATGCTTAAGGGCAGGATATCTAATTCACAAAGTATCACCTTAAGACATGGTTTCTATATGTCATGTTTATGAATTGCACGAGCAATATGTTATGACAGTCTTTGTTACTTATTAGGTTATACTTAGCGTGAATATAATAGATATGTTAAAATGAAGACCCTAAACATGATTTTTAATGTATATGCATGTCCTAAGCATGATACTATTGCGCATGTAGGGAAATAAAGCCTAATTCATGATTTCTACCCATACTACACTAAACATGCATAATTCTCTCCCATATTCACTATCCAGCCCCAATAGTTTATTTACAAATTATTACAGACCATAGCAATGAATTACAACAATTTCAAAGAGAAAAATAAGAAGTTATTCTATAGAGAGCCTTCAAACAGGCCAAACCTTCCAGCCTCACCCCTTTTGAGCCTCACAGCCTTACACAGCCTGGGTGCGGCAAAGCTCCCAAAGGTCCTTGTGAGGACCCTGGCCAATACCAGCACCCAGTAATTGCCAAAGTTTAGATAGGTGCAGTGTGGAATTACCTGCCTCAGTGTGTCAAAGTTCATAGGGAACACAAGGTCCCCTAGTCAATGCTCACACTGAGGGGGTGGATCCAAAAGATCTAAGAGTAGTGTGAAGTGCAAGAAGGAGTAGTTAAAGAGAGTTAAGTTTGAAAAGGAATTTTGAAATAACATGACTTTAGAGAATAATAGAAAGATCCTTTATGTAAAAATTAGTTTGAAAAGGAGACAGTAGAATGGTCATAAATCAGTAAGTATGCATAATTCAAGAAAAAGCAAACAAAATAGGGCAAAGGGAACAAGTCGATCACATAATGCTAAAGGAGATACAAAGACTTATGAAAGCTCATTGAAGCATGACTACCCAAAATCAGAAGATTAAGGGGATTAAGAAAGGGTCAAGCTTGGACATAATACTAGACAGTAACAGGAACAATTATAACAGGTAAGATAAACAACAGCTAGAAGCGGGTAGATCAAGAAGAGCATACAAAGTGTAAGGGATCAGGGGAATGAGGGAGTGGTAAAGTATAGGCATGACAGTATACATCAATAGAATACAGGCATAGCAAGTGGAAGTTAGGAATAGGAAACAGTCATATTACAAGTTTAGTAGGTAAGTCAGAAGAGACCAGACATGGTAAAGTACTAGAACAAAGATTCAATTGCATGTTGAGAAGTAGAAGCATAAGTAGAAGAAAATCAGGAAGATAATGAACTGAAACAATAATAATAAACACAGTGATTGGAGACTTGAAGATTAATTAGGACATACCAATAAGAGGGCAAAAGTAGAAGAGAGCAAAGTGATAGCACTATTAGCCTTGGCTTATAGCCGGCTAATAATAGGCAAGAATAGAGAGCAGAAAATAGAGCCAAAGAGCTACAACAAGAAAGAGCACACAAGAACAATGTAGATGTTTGTGTGTGCTTGTGTAATCAAGAGAGCCGGTTCAGTGTGTTTCTCTATCTGTGTGTTCTCTCTCTGTGTATTCTCTGTTCTTATAAAGAGAGAAGACAAGGTGTATATATAGTTTAACAAAACGAGTAGTCACATAGGTAAAAGGGTGCACAGTTATGGAAATGCAACCAATTAGTATCAGTTGAATTACTGGACTCCTTCAATTAAAAAGTCAAGTTCAAACAGTGCAGTTAAGGCTAAGTAAGGAAATGAAATCATCTTATAAGACTGATTTTGTTTAATTCGAGACAAGTGAATCACATAATACATAAATAAAGCCAAGTACATAGTATATAATTAAGGAAAGTTGAAGTAACATTACATTTATAAAGTAAACTAGGGTATTAGTTTGAAAATCAACTGAAAGAATCTCGGATTCAATTGCAAATCACAGGGAATCCCATGTAATTAAGGAAGGCATCACGTAAATATAGAAATAATTCAAAACTGGTACATAATTACAGGAAGATTATATGGGACCGTGTATTTAAGGAAAACATTTCAAGCATAGGGTTTTCATAAAAAATCAATATAAAACAAGTAAGCAACCAATAGAAATCATCAAGCATTTGAATAACAATCATGTGATTAAACAGGAAGAGGTACTCATAGGATAGCAGGAATTGAAGGTCGAAACAATGAATCAAAGAAGAAACACACAAATGCATAGTCGAGTAGTAAAGAAAAAGCCAAAACACTTAGGGTTTCATCAATAATGGTTCGAATAACATAAAATCGGGAGATAATAGCTTAAAACATAGTAGAGATGTTTTAAAATCATAGCAAAACCATTCTGAGAACATGGTCGAGAAACCCTAGGTTTTAAATAGGAGGAAAATATGCTTAAAACTGGAACTTTTGTAAAGATTGAGTAAAGAAAGGTTTAAAACATGAAGGAGTGAGTCAAAATCGTTAAAATACAGAGGCTTTTAAAAAGGTTTAGGTCGAAGTTAGGGTTTCATAAGAAACCAGAGAAAATAGGGATAACCTGGCTGTGAAACTCGTGAACCATGGTGATTAGAACACCATCGAGTCAAAACCCATCGGAGAAAGGCTGGAAACAACCCAGGCAGAGCTTCCAGTGGTGGTCCGGCATGGCTAGAACCCGTAGAGGTCTTAGAGACTAAGAAGATCGGAGAGATGAGGCTTCGTAGTGGCCGGTGGTCGAAGGAGGTGAGCCTGGAAGTGGCCGGAGATGAAGGCCATCAGAGAAGACGAAGAACCAGAAGTGTAACGACCCAGCCGGTCGTTTTATGTGTTGGGACTCCGTTCCCAAGAATGACTCTTTCCATAGAAGCTACTCGTGCCTTATGACTTGTGTGGGCAGGTAGTTCGAGATTCAGAAGTGATTTGGCCAGTTCAGGAACACTTGGTTCCTGAAGGCTAGCCTATTTGGCTAATTTTGGTTCCGAGCAGCATTTTTAGCAAACAACCTCGGAATCGAGTTTTGACAGCTCCAGCAGCTCCGTATGATGATTTCGGACTTGTTAGTGTGTCCGCCTCGGGTTTCTGATGACCCGGGAGTATTTTGCCACCTGAATTGGAATTCAGGATTTCATAAGATTTGGAATTCAGCCTGGAATTGGACCTCATGA
>ML284877.1:0-30819 GCA_005239495.1 Nicotiana undulata
AGTCATAAATGACTGTACAGAACTATTGCCAGTTCCGGAATTCCATTCGGACCATGATATCACAAGGTCCATTTCCAGGCTGAATTCCAAATCACATGAAATCCCGAATTGCAATTCAGGTGTCGAAATACTCCCGGGTCATCAGAAACCCGAGGCGAACACACTCCCAAGTCCGAAATCATCATCCGGAGCTGCTGGAGCTGTCAGAACTCGATTCCGAGGTCGTTAGCTCAAAATGCTGCTCGGAACCAAAATCAGCCAATTAGGCTAGCCTTCAAGAACCAAGTGTTCCTGAACTGGCCAAAACACTCCCGAATCTCAAACTACTGGCCCACCCAAGTCATAAGGCACGAGTAGTCGCTACGGGAAGAGTCATTCACGGGAACAGAGTCCCAACACACGAAACGACCGGCAGGGTCGTTACATTTATATCACGAGGAAACCAGCTCAGACAACCCATACTCTTTCCAAATAGTCACAACAATAACTAACAACAATTCAACAAGGCCAAATAGTTATAGAAACAATAATGAACATGTAACAGTTAAGACAATAATCAAATAAGTGGGAAACGGGAAAGGAGAATCATATTTTAGCAAACACTTTGGGTGGTGCATAGATACTCGTCACCACACCTATACACCGCGCCCATGCAATTCACATAACAAACAAGTGGGGAGTCCTATTGCCTCAAGCTAAAGTTAGGCCAAACACTTACCTCAATTCTGCAGGCCACTAATTGCTCAATTATTGCTTTTTCCTTTTAATTCACCTCTAAATTGCTCGAATCTAATCAAAATTAACTTAATATCATTAACTAATGCTAAAGGAACTAACTTTATTGAAAATATAATTTTTCCTAAGCTCTTCTCAAAAAAAGTGAAAACCCGGCCCCCGACCCGTTTGGTCTAAACTCGGGGTTCGGACCAAATTATGTTTACCCATTCACCCACGAACCCAAATATGCTATTAGTTTTGAAATCCGAGCTTAATTTGATATAAAAATTCGATTTTTACAAAACTCCTTAATTCTACCCAAAACCTAGATTTTTACCATGAAAATTCTTTGTTTTTTGCTTTAAAAGTTATACAAAATAGTAAGGAATTGAAAGAACAAGGTTTGGAATTGATTACCTATGAATTAGGGATGAAGATTGCTGAAGAAAAATCGTTTTTAGGGTTGGAACTTCGAAAATTTAGAGAAGAAAGGGTTTTCCCCGTTTTTAACATGTATTTATATTAGCTGGGCTGGGCAACTATGCGATCGCGGTGTCACGACCCAAACTGGAGGATCATGACTAGCACCCGGGCCATATTTGTCGAGCACCAATGTACATTTTATCTAGTCTTCTTTATTATCTTTAAGGGATAACGAGATCAATAAAATGGTAGATGTGGATCATGAACATACATCACATGGGATGACTAGATTGCTAATAAACTACATAAAAGGTACGAGCTACAACGTTGCCATGAAAGACTATACAACAAAAATTAGCCAACAAGGCATACCAAACTATACATGAGTCGACACCTGACTATGAGCCTCTAAAGGAGCATAAGTAATGCAACATAGCCAGAATAGGGCCCCGACATACCCATAACATCTATAATAAAGTGCATACCAAGACCACGGCAAGTCCGGAGAAGGGATCTCGCCTATAAATGCTGAACAGGAAATCCTATTGTGATGGGGGAGCTGCGTCTACCTGTCTATCAGGACCTGCAGCACGACATGCAGCGTCCACAAATAAAAAGGACGTCAGTACGAATAAAGTACTGAGTATGTAAGGCAGGAAGTCGTAAATAAGAACAGTAATGTAAAGAGAGATATAGGAGATACAACATGTAGCATCTGAGTGCTTCTAAGAGACAATAACATGAAATGCATGATACATATATACACATAACCTTTTTAAAACATCCGTCTCTGTGGGCATCATCATCATCATAGAACATTCACCTCTGTGAACATCATCATATCATACCCGGCCTCAAAGAGGACTCGGTAAACCCAACTGATCAGTGGTTGCACAATAGGTGCCATACCCGGCCGACTATAGCGCGGCTCGGTAGAGTAAAATAGATACATATATATAATGCATGCAGGACTCATTGGAATCATGTTCTGAACATTCGGTGTGACGTAAGGTCGATATTCTCCGTACACATCATTAGGGATAACTCTTCATCAAGAAACTTATAAGAATCAGGAAGTAAAAACAACATTGATAACATACGAATAAGAGAAGCAACCTCAACATCAATTGTTCCATAAGAAGGGAAACAATGTAAGTACTGCTAGTTTCTAAGAGTAGAGTATCTTTGGAAGCTCGTTCATTGCATTACGTACAATCGTAGTCGTGAAAAAGTAGGAAAGGAATATCCTCACATACCTTTTATATACTTCCCTAACCTCAAGCTACGCAAATGTCACAACTCCTTAATCTACAATAAGAGAAACGACACTATCGTTATCGTTTAAGCGTCATAACTATTATGTATCGACCACCTATTTTACGATGAAACAGACAGCACCTCCCCTATTTATATGAATTCACACAAGTCAAAACAATCACCAAACGGACCAAACAACATCAATAATAATCATATTGAGCCTCCCAAAATAGTCCACACACAACCTAATCACTTCACACATAAGACGACCACCGTAGTCGTGCCAAACGACCCGAAAATGTTACCATCTCACAACCCTATATATATATATGGTGTTTATCCATACCCTTACTCCTCCAAAACTCCACAAAACAGTAGTAAAACACGCAGCCAACAACAACACAAAACAGTCCGCTACAAGTCAAATAACTCGAACTCACGGCTTCCGATCACCGCCTCGTGAGTTCTAACTATTAGGAAACGTATTTATCAACCTTCCTTGATATTTAAACACTTAAATACATATATTATACATTTCTTAACTATGAAGTACCTTCCAAAACTCTAACTACAAAGAAAAAGGAGAGGCGGTATAATGACACCTACGTCGTAGGGATCGTTTTGATGTTATTGCTTCTCGATTTCATGTCCGGAATGATAATCTTCTTTGAAACCCTAGAAGATATCGTGAGGTTATGTTTATGGGTGTTCTCTGGTCTTTTTATGCTGAATAATGAAGATAAATCCGACCTAAGGTTTATATATATCAAGTTTGAAAAAGTCAAAGAGGTGCTAGCTTGGCACCCTAGGATTGGTCCATCTTCCGACGCTTATATCTTTTTATCCCGATGTCGTACGAATGAACAGTTAAGAGAGTTGGAAACTAAATTCCAAGACCTTAAATTTGGTATATAATATGTTCCAAAAAGACCTCATATAACACATAAAATGTATTGCTCAAAAATCTCTAGTGATCCACCTACTTGTCACTTATGATATTTGTGCAGTCTCGCGAAACTGCAAATCTCTCTACTCCTACGTCGTATCGATGAACGGTTTAATGCATTGGAAATTAGACTCATAGATATTATATTTGGTTGGTAGATCATCCAATAATTCCAAGTATATTGGGAGAAAATATCAGTTACATTTGACCTAAGATTTAGCACATTATGAGTGTAACTTGTGCAGACCTTTGCCGACTTTTGTTCCACAACTTGCTTGACTTCAAAATGTAGAACACAACTATCATACGATAAATATTAAATCATAGCATAACCTCCTTATCATATAATGAACTATAGTCTCACCCTAAAGTACATGTTATAATATTCCAAACTCGTCGACTTTCGACGAAACTTATTTTCTTCAATTGGTTTAGCTTCTAAGCTTTCCAACCCTCTTGGTACTCATTGTTCCTGATCTTAAATATTTGTAACCTCCAATGTAACATGATTAACTTACTTTATATTCCATCAAATATAATCTTATTTTTGAGCTTACATCAATTGACTTACGATGTACTCTCACGTACGAAAATATGGGGTGTAACACGCGGTTAATTAAATGCGATCGCACAGGGTAAGGGGAAATTGGGTTGTGCGATAGCGGGGTAGGAGTGCGTTCGCACAGGGTAGGGGCCGGGGACAGTGCGTTCGCATGTGTTTAGCTGCGGTCGCACAGTAGAGCCTGGACTATGCTCCGTGATCGCAGGCTTATTTGTGCGATCGCACAGGGTTCCAAACACGGCCTCCAACTTTACTCTGTGCGATCGCGAACTTGCCTATGCGATCGCACAGAACAAAATACCTGGACACCAGCAATGAAAAACCAGCAGTTATTTTTAAGTGAAAAACACCTTGTGGCCTATCTGAAACTCACCCGAGCCCTCGGGGCTCCAAACAAACCATGCACGCAAGTCTAAAATCATCATACGGACTTGCTCGTGCGATAAAATCATGAAAATAACATGTAAATCTATGAATTAAACCTCAAAACTCATCATTTTCAACAAAAACTTTAAAGTTCATAATTTCTAAATCGGATGTCCGAATCACGACAAATGAACTCCGTTTTTCATCAAATTTCATAATTAACCTTTAAATATCATAACAAAGCTGTACCGGAATCCGGAACAAAAAATACGGACCTGATACCAATGATCTTTAGCATTATTTCTTTTCTTTAATTCTCAAACAATTCAGCAAAATAATTTCTTTCAAAAATTGATTTCTAAGGCTTGGGACCTCGGAATTCATTTCTGTGCATACGCCCGAGTCCCATATTTTACTGCGGACCTCTCGGAATCGTCGAAACACAGATCCGGGTCCGTTTACTCAAAATGTTGACCAAAGTCAAGTTTTATCAAATTTAAATTCTAAAAATTACTATTTCTCATATTTTCACATATAAGCTTTCCGGTTTCACGCCCGGACTGCGCACGCAAAACAAGGTATTTAATTTTAGTCTTTTTATGGCTATTAAACATGGAACGAAGTCTAATTTTATAAAATGACCCCTTGGGTCATCACAGTCAATCTATCCACAATGACCCAAATAGCATCAAAACCCTTCGAAGTCCGTGGAAGCCCAACTACAAAGTCCATAGTAATCCGCTCCCACTTCCACTCCGGAATATCTAACCTCTGAAGTAATCCACCTGGTCTCTGGTGCTCATACTTGACTTGCTGGCAGTCGAGACACCGTGTTACATACTCAACAATATCTCTCTTCATCCGCCTCCACCAATACTATTGTCTCAGATCCTGATACATCTTTGTGGCACTCGGATGAATGGAATACCGCGAGCTATGGGCCTCTGCTAATATCAACTCTCTAATCACATCCACGTTGGGCACGCAAATATGGCCATGCGTCCTCATAATACCGTCATCACCAATAGTCACATCCTTGGCATCACCTCGACGGACCATATCCTGAAGTACTAGCAAATGCGGATCATCATATTGCCGAGCTCTAATATGATCATAAAAAGAAGATCGGGAAGCCATGCTAGCTAATACCCGCGGAGGTTCTGACAAATCCAATCTCACCACTGACCCACTAAAGCCTGAACATCAAGTGCTAAAGGTCGCTCTGCTGCTGAAAGGTATGCTAGACGCCCCAAACTCTCGGCTCTGCGACTCAAGGCATCAGCCATTACATTGGCCTTTCCCGGGTGATACAAAATAGTAAGATCATAATCCTTGAGAAGCTCTAACCATCTCCTCTGCCACAAATTCAAATTCTTCTGCCTCAGCAGATACTGCAAGCTACGATGATTAGTGAAAATCTCACATTGTACCCCATACAAGTAATGCCGCCAAATCTTTAAGGCATGAACAATGGAAGCTAACTCAAGATCGTGCACTGGATAGTTCTTCTCGTGCACCTTCAACTGTCTAGACGCCTAGGCAATCACCCTATCGTCCTGCATCAATACCGCTCCCAAACCAACTCTAGAAGCATCACAATAGACTGTGTAACAACCCGAACCAGTAGGCAAAACGAGTACCGGAGTTGTGGTTAATGCTGACTTGAGATTCTGAAAGCTCTCCTCACACTCATCGGACCATCTGAATGGAGCACCCTTTTGGGTCAATCTGGTCAAAGGCGAAGCAATAGAAGAGAATCCTTCCACAAAGCGAGGGTAATATCCCGCCAAACCAAGGAAACTCCTGATCTCTATAGATGAGGACGGTCTGGGCCAACTCTGCACCGCCTCAATCTTCTTCAGATCAACTTGAATACCCTCACTAGACACCACGTGCCCCAAGAAAGCTACTGAACTAAGCCAAAACTCACACTTGGAGAATTTTGCATAAAGTTTCTCCTCCCTCAACCTTTGTAACACAATCCTCAAATTCTGAGCATGCTCTTCCTGGCTACGAGAATAAACCAGGATGTCATCAATGAACACAATGACGAANAAACATGGAAGCGGTCACTATACTGGGGGGGCAAGACATGACCGCGACTTAAGAAAAAAGTACCCTTGAAAAGACTAAAGGAACGGGGGAATGACTACCTGTAATAAAGCACAGGCTAATACGAGCCGACCAGAAGAAGCAAGGCTTAGATTACCAGATCCTGGACACAATCTTCCTAGAGATGGAGAGCCCCTTGCCTCGCCTTTTTGCACCTATCCTTCTTGCTTGCTTACCTATAGCTCTCTTGTCTTAGTGACTCTTCCTCTTTTCTAGGTTTTTTTTCTGAGTGTTAAAACGATAGATTTTTCTTTTGCCAATGAATTGGATCCGCCCCGATTCGATCAATAATGGGATTCTTGGCTAGAGAAAGGTTCTGTGACATGGACGCCCAGCCCAACTCGGTCGGTCGGTTGGCCCACCTAACAGATGATGAGATTCTCGATCGATTTGATCGAATTTCAAAAAGTCTTTCTCACTATTCAGAACAGTGGAGCTTTCGATCAAGATCTTCTCGCCTCACCCGTTTGGGCTCTCGCTCGAATCGGAACCTTTATGCGTTGGTAGGCTTTCGACTCAATCTAATAGCCTACCTATCGGGCGCCAATAAAAGAGAAAGTTTTCGCATGGGCTCATCATCTGATGCAGAACCGATGCGAGAGGGAGAAGCGGGGATTGATAGCTTTCAAGAACCAGTGGAAAGGAAAGACTTCTTCCCTGCATTCCTTCCTTTCCAAAAAAAGAAAATTAGTTTGGGATGGCATAGGCATAAAAGATTTGATTGAATGAATGCCACCTTGGTAGTTTTCAAACAAATCCAATGTTGGGCCAAGCTCTCTAGTGGGAATTCTGATCCCGAATAACTAAATAGCGTCAGTGAGGATGCCCATGCCCAGTCCCAGTAGCTTCTCTTTTAGCTTCTTAACCGCGTGGGGCCTTTGGAGAAGCAAGTAATCCATTTCTCTCTCTTTCCTCGGGTATTAAGGTTCCTGCCCTTCTTGTATCACGAGTCATCAATTGCATGAACGCGGTTGGGGCATTGGTCAGCCCAAATGACATAACCAGGAACTCATAATGACCATCTATGGTCCTGAATCGGTCTTCGGAATGTCAGAATCCTGAATTTTCAACTGATGATACCCAGACCTCAAGTCAATCTTGGAGAACACTCTAGCTCCCTGAAGCTGATCAAACAAGTCATCAATATGAGGCAAGGGATATAGGTTCTTCATCGTAACCTTATTCAACTGCCTATAATCAATACACATACGCATGGAGCCATCTTTATTTTTCACAAACAACACCGGTGCACCCCAAGGTGACTACACTAGGTTGAATGAACCCTTTATCTAAGAGTTCCTGAAGCTGCTCTTTCAATTCTTTCAACTCCGCAGGTGCCATACGGTAAGGTGGAATAGAGATAGGCTGGGTGTCTGGCACCAAGTCAATACCAAAATCAATATCCCTGTCATGTGGCATGCCTGGCAGGTCTGCAGGAAACACGTCCGGAAAATCACGGACCATAGGAACAGAATCAACAGAAGGACTTTCACTACTCACATCCCTCACAAAAGCAAGATAAGACTCACACCCTTTCTCAACCATGCGTTGAGCCTTCAAATAAGAAATCACTCTGCTAGGCACATGCTCTATAGACCCTCTCCACTCAACTTTCGGAACTCCGGGCATAGCTAGGGTCACGTTCTTAGCGTGACAATCAAGGATAGCATGACATGGGTATAACCAATCCATGCCCAGAATCACATCAAAATCAACCATACCGAGTAACATCAAGTCCACTCGGGTCTCCACACCCCCAATAGATATAAGACATGACTGATACACACGGTCCACAACAATAGTATCACCCACCGGAGTCGAAACATGAACAGACGTATCTAAAGACTCACGGGGCATATTCAGAAAGTGAGAAAAATAGGATGAGACATATGAGTATGTGAAACCAGGGTCAAATAAAGCCAAATCATCACTATGACAAACTGAAATAGTAAATGTAATTACCTCATCTGACGCCATAGCATCAAGCCTAGCCGTAAGTGCATAAATACGTGGATGGCCTCCACCTGCTCGACCTCCCTCTCTAGGACAGCCTCTAGTTTCCTGACCACCACCCCTAGCTTCCTGAGTAGGTGGTGAAGTGATTGGGGCTGAAGTGGAGGGCTGAACCCTCTGCTGAGATGAACTACTAGGGCGACAGGGACACTGCCCCCACTAATGTCCAAACTCCGCACACTCATAACAACTACCTGGAGCTGGAGATGAAAATTGACGAGAACCCCTGCCACCATGATAACCACCAGACGAGTCATGCATAGAAGAACCCTGATATGATGATGCTCTAGAGGAGCTCTGAGCTGGAAGGGCACTAAAAGATGAACGTCTCTGATGAGAATTGCGAGGACCCTTCCCCGAAGATACGCCACTGTAAGTTGGGCGAACTGGCTGTGGAGGTCTAAATGGACGACCTCTGTTGTGATGAAACTGCCCTCTAGAAGGGGCACCACTAAAGCTACCTCATCCCTGAGGCCTCTTAGCCTCCCTCTCCTCACGCTCCTGCCTACGAACCGACTCAATGTCCCGAGCTAGATCAACAACCTGCTCGAATGTAGCTCCAGACACTCTCTCCCTGGTCATCAAAATGAGAAGCTGATAAGTAAGACCATCTACAAACCTCTTAATCCTCTCCCTATCAGTAGGGACAAACTCAGAAGCATGTCTAGCCAACTCGAAAAACCTCATCTCGTACTGAGTGACTGACAACTCTCACTGGCGCAGGTGCTCAAACTGCTTGCATTGCTCCTCTTTGTGGGACTGAGGAACATACTTCTCAAAAAGGATCGTGGAGAATTGCTGCCAGGTGAGAGGTGCTGAACCAACTGGCATATGCCACTCGAATGCCTCCCACAAAGTAAAAGCAGCACCAGCAAGCTGAAATGTAGCAAATGAGACCCCACTGGTCTCCAAAATACCCGCAGTACGTAGTATCCTCTGGCACTTATCCAGAAAACCTTGGGCATCCTCACCCTCTGTGCCGCTTAAAGTCAGAGGCTGGAGTCTACTGAACCTCTCCAACCTACGTTGCTCATCCTCGAGCATAGCTGGAACCACATAGTCCTGAACTGGGGCAACCGGCTAGGCTAAGACTACCCCCGGTGCCTGAATACCCTGTACAACCTGCTCAGGTGTCTGGGCAGCTGGAGTCTGAATGCCTCCCCTAGCCTGAGCTGCACTGGTAGTAGTAGACATAGCAACGGCCTGAGCTAAACTGGTGCACACCGTCAATATCTGAGCCAGGGTCTCCTGAAGACCCGGAATAACAATAGGCATTGTCGGTGCCTGAGCCTGTCCCGCTAGAGTACCCTGGGCGGGAACCTAATTCTGAACGATAGGGGGATCCTGTGGTACTGCCCTGGCTGCTGCACGAGTTGGTCCCCTAACTCCACCATGGCCTCGACCCCTTGTGGGTCTGGCTGGTGTCTTGTCACCCTGGTCGGTATTGCTTGTCCTCACAATCTGTGAGAGAAGGAAACAACAAAAATTTAGATTTCTTGAATCAATAGATGGCATGATAGAGTTCAAGAAAATATAGATGTTTCCTAAGAGTTCTGCAGCCTCTCGAAGATAAGTACAGACGTCTCCGTACCGATCTGCAAGACTCTACTGAACCTGCTCATGATCATTGAGTCCTATGTAACCTAGAGCTCTGATACCAACTTGTGACGACCCCAAATCCTAACAGGTCGTGATGACGCCTATTGTGGAACTAGGCTAGCCAACCATCACATCACTACCCATTCGTTCTATTATAATATTTCACAAATCAATAACAAACAGCAAACACAGTATAAATAATTTCATTAAGTCTTTACGCCCCAATAATAATCTAACAGTCTAAACAAAACCTTCCAAGACTGGAGTCAACATGGTCACGAGCATCTAAGAAATAAAACTAACTCTGCTAATGTCTTAATCAATGTCTATGAAATAGATACTAATACTAATAAAGGAAGGGAAATGGAGAAGCTGCGGACACTGGACAGCTACCTCGAAATCCCGTAAGATGCTGAATACGAACGATGACAACTACTGCTCTGAACCGGTACCTGGATCTGTGCACAGAGGCACAGGGAGTAATGATGAGTACGCCAACTCAGTAGTAATGAAAATAAATCACAGTCTGAGAAATAAGAAACACACAGCACAAACACCAATCCACAAAACAGTAAAACACCAAGTCTCAATACAATATACATAAGTTCGAAAACCAATTTCCAGAAACTCCTTTGAAACAAATATATTTTCAATATATCTCAGTAAAACTCTCAGTAAAATCAGTTTGAAAAATGAAGTGAATCATATTCAAAAACTCAGTAAAATAATCATAACACTGCCCCTCGGGCCATAATAATCTCTCATAACATTTCCATCAGCACCTCACTATCACTCAGTATCAGCCCAGCAGGAAACCTCACAGTCACTCAGTATCAACCCAGCAGGCAACCTCACAGCCACTCAGTATCAGCCCCGCGGGCATCACTCGCACTCAATACGTACATGCGCTTACTAGGGGTGTGTACAGACTCCGGAGGGGCTCCTACAGCCCAAGCGCTATAACAAGCCACATCATGGCATAAATCACTCACAATATTGGCCCTCGACCTCTCTCATATCATAACATCCACACAACATTGGCCCGCGGCCTCACTCATTCAGACACTCTCAACATGCCACTCGGGCCATCATTATACCGGATTCTCAACCCAAAAACAGTGTTTCATTTTCAAAAAATAATATCAAAATACTCTGAGTGTCAAAAAAATTATCGAGAAAAGACTGAGTGAAAATCATAACATATCAAGTGAGGAAAATAGTAAAAACAGCCCCCCAAGGGGTAAACAGATCGACACTAGGCCCCAAACATGGCTTACAGCCCAAATCATGTCAAAATATATCAATACTATTAAGCATAGGCTTAAAAACCGGTTTCGCAACTCAATAGTTGCCTAAAAATGGATATATTTCCAAATTTCCAATCTTTGCATTTCCAAAATCCGTGAAAGGATGTAAAGTCCGGGGTTTCATACCCTCAGAACAGGATTTAAAGACATTACTTACCTCAAACTAGCCCGAAAAGCTATTTCGCAACACGCTTGCCTCTCGAATCAACTTCCGAGTGCTCCAAATCAATCAAGTTCAGATTTTTCACATCAAATTATGCTTAAGGAATGAATTCCAATTGAAAAATACCAATTTTAGCTCAAAACCCGAAATTAGCCAAAACCTGACCCCCGGGCCCGAGTCTCGGAACTTGACAAATTTTATACCAAAATGTTCTTCATCATCTCACGAGTCCGTACATATAAAGAACGCTAAAATCGGAGTTTGTTTGACCCCTCAAATCAAGCCTAGAAGGTCTCATAATCTCAAGCCCCAACTCCATCTTTTCCTACTGATTTTCATGAATTAAACACTAATATTATGTTCCTTAATCACCGACAATCGAGTAATGAGTCCAAAAAGCTTACCTTAATGATGCACTAACGTTTCCCTCTTCAAAATCCCTCAAAAACCTCGGAACCCGTACAACAATGGTGAAAAGAGGGTTAAAAATTGCAACCTTTTTATACTTTTCTGCCCAGGTTTTTCGCACCTGCGGCCCTTTTCTCGCACCTACAGTCAATTCAACCGCACCTGCGACTTTCATTAAACGGGCTAATTTCCTCACATGTGCCCCCTTCTTCCGCACATGCGATCCTCTACTGAGCCTCCCAAAATTCTCATCTGCGGAGCTTTGCTTGCTCCTGCGGGCCCGCACCTGCGGTCAAAACAGCAGCTGAAGCTGCATTTTACCAACTTCAAAACTTCCGTTAATTACCCGAAATCAATCCCAAGCCCCTCGGGACCCCAACCAAATATACCAATACATCATAGATGATCATTCAAACTTAGTTACACTCTCGGAACACCACACATAACATCTAAACACCAAAATCACGTCGGATCCAAGCCTAAGGACTTTGAAATTTCTAAAATCCACTAACGATGCCGAAACTATCCAAAACAACTCCGATTGACCTGAAATTTTGCAGACATATCCAAATGACATTGCGAACCTGTTTCAACTATCGGAATTTCATTCCGACCCCGATAGCCTATTTTCCACTTTCGACCAGAAATCGCCAAAAATTAACTTTCGCCAATTCAAGCCTAATTCTACACCGGACATCACAAAAATATTCCGAACATACTCCTAAGTCCCAAATCACCTAACGAAGCTATCCAATCCATAAAATCCGCATTCCGAGGTTGTTTACCAATAAGTCAACTCTCAGTTGACTTTTCCCACTTTAAGGTTATTTTTAAAGACTAAATGGCTAACTTCTCACTATAACCATTCCAAATCCAAGACTAGCAACTCTAACACATCATAAACAGTATAACCAAGCTATGACAAGGCACAAATAGTAATTATAATGCAGGTTCTACGTAACGACCGACCGGGTCGTTACATCGAGCTTGTATCCTTCGCCAATTACTCCGAGCACACGGTACGGTCCCTCCCAGCCTGGGCCTAGCTTCCCCTCGTTAGGGTTTCGGGTGTTCAAAATTTCTTTTCTTAGGACTAAGTCCCCGACTCCGAAGTGTTGGAGGTTTGCTCTTTTACAAAATCATGCACATTATTTCTTGAAACAGCTTGTTTAGCAAACTCTACCCCTATAATACCAACAATGTCATCATCATCAGGCAGACGGGTCAAGCCAAGTCAACAGGGATACGAACTAACCTCCGCTTTTCAGAACTCACGATTTTTCTTTCGATGCTGGCACAACGCTTAAGAAGAGCCCCCAAAACATGTTGTCCTCCCGGATGACGTATATCGCTCAGAGACCCGCTTCTCATACTCGTCGCACCTGCCGACATTTGTTAACATCGCAAACTACACCTTGTTCACAACAATCACATTGCCACGGTCTATCATCAGTTAAGAACTCTTTCTGTCATTTTATTTCCTATATAAGGCTATTATTCTGCCTTCCGAGACTAAGCACTGTCTCCATCTACATTTTATTTCCCGCATTGCATAAGACTACTATTCTGCCTTCCAAGACTAAGCACTGTCTCCCTCTGCATTTTATTTTCCTCACTGCATAAGGCTACTATTCTGCCTTCCGAGACTAAACGTTGTCTCCATCTGCATTTTATTTCCCGCATTGTCATAAGGTTACTATTCTGCCTTCCGAGACTAAACATTTTCTCCCTATGCATTTTATCCCATGCATTGCATAAGGCTACCATTCTGCCTTCCGGGGTTCAACACTACCTCCCATTTACTTTTCAAAGCAACCCTTGTCTATGTCGTTACTTATTTTGCTTCCTTTCGGGTTAAGCTCTGCCCTTTTATTTTCACAAGACTAAGCTCTGTCTTGTCAGCATCATACTACAGCATTTTTCATAGGCTGAAATATCGCCAACCTATCCAAAGGCGTCATCGTTCATAGGCACCATCTTCATGGCCCGAGAACATCATTCCATGGCCCGCGGATCCCTTTTATCAGTTTGCATATCATCATTCAAATGCATCATCATTCGGAGGCACCATTTTCATGGCCCGAGAACATCATTTCATGGCCTGCGAATCCCACATCAAGCGATTCATGGCCCAGGACATCATGGTCTAAGGACATCATCCTCAATCGTCCAAAGACAGCATTCATAATCCAATGGGAACTTGCATCATGTTTAAATTTTGCACAATATTCCTTGTTATTTATTTGCAGGAATCCGGCTAGGGGCAGGCAGGCAGGCAGGAAATGGACTGCTCCAGTTCTCCAAGAGACCCCGTAAGCCATTTTGCTCACCTTGCTTCGCGCTTTGCGTCCGTCCTTATAAAACGTCACTGGTATACTTCGCCGGTGACTGCTGAACTACACACGGCCTAATTCCTGTAAAACCAGGGATATGTAGGCAGCTCAGAAGCCAGGGTGCGGCCTAAATCTGTAATATCATTTCTACTCGGTCAAAATTGGCCATCATATCTTTACCCGACAACTCTTTCATCCTTCCCGGGTAAAGAGGGGCAGCTGTTGATACCCAATTTTTTCTTAACTATTTTTCAAATTTGCATATATACCTTCAAAATCACTCTCTACAGTAATCGATATTTTTCCATAATTTTTCGTATTTTTTATCAAATTATTTTCCCGTTTATTTAATATTTTTATGTTCCATAATTATTCGTAATTATGCATAAATGATGTTTTAAATAATTTCAAATCATTTTATTACTCAATATGTTATTTATACCCTATTTTATTCCCTTAGGATTTAATTATTTCGCAAATTAGCCAATATTGACATTATTTAGTTAATTTCAGCAATTTTTGCAATAATAGCACAAATACGCATTTGTACCATTTTTAAATAAATAGCTAATCATTTTATATTTTTTATAATATTTAATTATCCTAATTTCATTTATTTGGTTTTAATTTCATTTTTTTACAACTATTAGCTATTTTAATTAATTAATTATCCTATTTAATTAGGTATTTAACATCTAGCCTATTCCTATGTAAATTCTAGCCAAATTCAAACCCCAACCCATCAGATTTTAACTCCTACCCAGCCCAATTTATACCCGGCCCAACCCCCTAATTAATATGAGCGGTTGATCTAATTAGATCAACGGCCCAGATTCTATTTTCCTAAAATATCTCTAACCTAACCCCCTTCCCCGTCTCATTTCCTTCGAGACAATTCCTCTCTCTATCTCTCTATCTCTCTCTACGACTCTCTAGAAGTCTCTTGGACTTCATCTTCTCCGATGGTTTCTGGTCGTCTTCTCCGGTGGATTCTCACCGGAAAGACCTGGCTCTCCATCACCCCCTGGTCAGCTGCTTGCCTCTCACCCGTCCAGTGGTACCCTGAGGTACTCAGGCGATCTCGGAGCGGTTCTTTTGCCTTCCCATGGTCCCTTGCCACTTTTCCGGCCTTCTCGGCCGTCTGAGTAAGATTCACAGCTATTCCGGCTAAGCCGGTGCCATCTATGAGGTTTTCCCTCTCCTCTGGGTTCCACGAAACTCTAATCTTCTATATTTTAACATTTTCTTTAAGATCTACTCTAGATATGCAGTGTTATGAAGCTTTTCTATATTTTTTCTCCGGAAAATTCCTTTTTAACGATTTCAAAATAGTCTTCTTTTGATTTTTAGCAATCTCTACTATGTTCGAACGAGTATCTCATGCTTTCATTGTTGTCTGAATTGTTATGCTGAAACCCTAATTTTCTAGGTTGGCCTTTATTGCTCGACTATGTGTGTTCGTTTCTTATGAAGCATATCTTTGTATTCTTTGTGACTCCTGCTTTAGTTCATTGTTATTTTCTGCTGCTCTATGATTGTCGTTAAGGTTTCTCTGTGTTGATCAGTGACTGTTGTTTAAATTTAATAAATCCGACCATTTACCTTATTGATTATTCACCTATTGATTTATACTGATGTTTTTCGTGAATAGATGATCTTGTGTATTTCCTTTGTAATGTTGTACCAATTTTTTGAATGCTTTCCTTACTCATGTGATACTTTCCTTAATTGCATTGGATCCCCTGTAATTGTGATTTGCATTCGAGGTTCCTTCAATTGATTTTCAAAATTAGCACCCTACTTTACTTTATAAATACACTGTTAATTCAACTTTCCTTAATTATGTACTATGTATTTGGATTTTATTATGTACTATGTGATTTCCCTGCCCCTATTTAATAAAATGAGTCTTCTAAATTGATTCCCTTTCCTTATTTAGCCATGATTTGCACCGTCTGAACTTGACTACCTAATTAAAGGGAGTCCAAGTCCTTGATTGATTCTGACTGAATATTACTCCTGTAATTATGTTAAATTACTCTCCTTACCTTGTGTCACTACTCGTTTTCAACTCTATATATAATATGTCTTCTCTCTTTACACACACACTCATATTGAGAACACTGACTGATCTCACACACAAACACTGAGTACATTGCTCTGAAACTTCTATGTTTACATACACATCTCTTCTTGCTCTTTACATCAATTGTTGACTACTCAGTTGGCTGAAAGCCAAAACTGAGTAATCTTGGTTGCTTTCTTATTTCTGCACACTGCTGTCCTACTACTCTCTTTGTTCTGCATACTACTGTTGCTGCTTTATCTCTTTGCACTTTGCTATTCTATATTACTCGACTGGTATGTCTCTGATTTAATTTTACAAGTCCCCACACAATATGTTTCAGTTCATGATTATGTACTTGTTGTTCCTTTTGTGCTTTATCCTATGTTCTATTGCCTACCATGTAGTTAGCATGACTCTATAATGTCCTTTACCCCTTGTTAGTTTGATAAGTATTCTGCTTTCTCCATGTGATTCTCTATGATTGATTAAGTCTTGTGTAATTAGCATGTCCCTGCTATTCCCCCTTCCGTAGTAGCCTAATATGTCTCATGTTTCCTCCTATGTGATTCTGTGTGAGACTTATGCAACTAGTATGCTTCTTGTTTATGGGGTAATGTTTCTTATCTCAACATGATCATTGTTACATGCTTTCATTCACTACTTAGCTTCCTATGTTGCAAACCTGTGTCCCTCCTAAATGCTATATGATTTTGACTCTATACCTCTACGTGACTCTGCTAATCTGTGATGCTTTGTGACAACTATGTGATAACTATCTGAACCTGTAATCCCACTCTACTGCTAACATGTGAATTACTTGTCCCCAACTCCCTATCCCTGCTTGTGTTTGTTCTTGAGTTCTCTATCTGTTGGATTGTGGTTGCACTACTTCTCCCTTTGCCAACTATTTTTATAAAACTCTTCATTATTCTCTGAAGTTATTTTCAAAATTGTTCTTTTAGAATTACTCTTCCAAACTCAACAATCTTTTAAACTACAAGCACTTCCCACTACTCCTAGACTTTAGGTTCAACCCCCTTCGTGTGAGCACTGCCTTGGGGACCTCTGAGTACCCATTGAACTCTAAAACACAAGGCTGGCATTCCGCACTGCACTTACTCATTCCTGGCTAGGGAACTTGGGTGTGAGCACTGCCTGGGATCCCCTGAGATCCTTAGGAACTCTGACACACCTGGGTTACAAGAGGTCTTGGCATATGGCATGTTGGATCTGGTACTTGGGCCTACTGTTAGGCTCCCTATAGTGTAACTTCTTAATTTTCTTATTCATTTGTGTAATTTGTGCAATAATGGTCTGTAATAATCAAGTGTAAAAGCAACTATGGGGCTGGATAGTGAAAGGGGTGGGATTATGCATGTTTAGTATAAATCCGGGTAGAAACCATGCCTAGGATTTACTTTATCTATGTGTGCAATAGAAATCCTCTTTAGGACATATTTGCATTAGAAATCATGTTCTTAGGAATATTTATGTTTGCATCTCATCACATGCATACTCACTTAGAAAATCATGCTAAATACCTGTTATAACTGCTTCTCACTTAGAGATCGTGTTTTTAGTTAAATAACTAAATGAAATGGTTGTTAATATGCCATATTTTGCATATTCATGCCTCACATCTAGAAATCCTGTTTAGGTTCATAATAACAAGTACCTATCAGAACTTGCATTAGATATCATGTGACTTTAGGAATTTGTTTTTAGCATCTATTCAGACTCCTGTGTTAACTGTATTGCAAAGAACGCCTAGAAATCATGTGCTAGGTTCGATAATCTGTGTAATAAGTAACCTCGTTAAAAGTAGATTTCAGTGATTGGAAACGTTTCCTTCTTTTTTTTTAAACCAAGTCTGGTTGCATACTCGACACCCTGCCTGCATTTTAGATATCATGCCTATAGGACTTGTATCCATACATGATCACATAGTCACCTGTTCACTAGCACTAAGTCTAAAAGAGGTGCATTCTGTCAATTTCCTAAAACGGCAATTAGAATGTTTTCACTCGCCTAGGCAAAACTTAGGCACCAATATTTATTAAAACCAGAACTATTTCTGTACACTGCTTACTAGCTATAATGGCCTAAAACTGGTTATCACCTTTTCTGCACTTCCTCTAAAATCAGTTTGTCTTGTTACTGTATTCACACCTAGAAATCCTGCCTTACGTTCTGAAATCTGAGACTTCTTTGTGTTGGAGGCGTGCTATTTATGTGTCTAATTTGTGGAGGGGTATATGAGCCATGTATTTGTTTATGTGCATCCCCATATGTGTATGTCCTAACTGTTTCTTATTTTCCGACTAGAGTTTTATCCTTTTAAAACCTTAGGGGTTCAGCCTAGTACTTGCCTTGTAGGAATAGTAATCCTAAGTACCCTCCAGGACTGGTAGGATGGGATGGGTGATGGCACGCAATAGGCTTCGTGACCAACACACACGCTTTAAATACCTTCGCGGGGTGGGAAAGGTAGAATATGGATATGATGACCGGTGCGCTAATACCACGTGTAGCTCTGTCTATCGGGTATTGCACTGACGTGATCCATATTACTTTAAAACCTAGGACATTTTCTTTCAAATGATTTTACTTCATTCTTTGAATTTTTGGTAATTTCAATACTTGTTTGAAATCCCCTCTTACGTGAGCCTTGTCTGTTATTTGAATTCACGAAACCATTTGGTTGGGACCCACAGTTGTGGATCTCGAGGGGTGCCTAATACCTTCCCCTTGGGATAACTTCAAGCCCTTACCCAATCTCTGGTAATGCAAACTAGTTTATGAGTTAACTACTCAAGGTTCCCTAACGCACCATGAAATCGTTAGGTGGTGACTCTTCCTTAAACCTCTTCCTTTTTTAAGGAGTTGTCTGAAATGTCATAAACCCGAATCTCTCCGCAATTGAGCTTGCGAGGAAAAAAGGGGGCGCGACACCTATCACTAACAATAGTTCTAGGTACACCATGAAATTTAACAACTTGTTTTACAAATAGATCAGTAGCATGTGAAGCATCATTAGTCTTTAAACAAGGAATAAAACGGGCCATTTTGAATAACCTATCTACTACAACAAATATACTATCCTTACCATTCCTTGTTCTAGGCAAGCTTAACACAAAATCCATAGAAATATCAACCCAAGGTGAAGTAGGAACATGTAATGGCGTGTAAAGACCATGAGGTAACACTTTAGATTTAGCTTGTTTACATTCCAAACATTGTGCACATACTCTTTCAACATCTTTTCTCATGCCAGGCCAAAATAAATTTTCAGCAAGTATGTCTAATATTTTTGGGACTCCAAAGTGACCCATAAGCTCTCCACAATGTGATTCCCTTACAAATACTTCACGTAAAGAGAAATTAGGGATACACAACTTATTTCCCTTAAAAAGAAACCCATCTTGAAGATTAAACCTCTCGAAAGGACTCAACTTACAATCTGCAAAATCTTGCCAAAATCAACATCATTAGCATAAAGTCCCTTGATTTGATCAAAACCCATAAATTTAGAAGTTAGAGTAGAAACTAAGACATACCTTATTGAAATTGCATCAACAACAACATTCTATTTCCCTTGTTTGTAAGAATTTACATAAGGAAAAGTTTCAATAAATTCAACCCACTTAGCATGCCTCCAACTAAGCTTACCTTGACTCTTCAAGTACTTCAAGGATTCATGGTCAGTTTTAATGACAAACTCTCTCGGCCACAAGTAATGTTGCCATGTGGCTAAAGCTCTTACCAAAGCATATATCTCTTTGTCATAAGTGGAATAGTTCAATCTGGCTCCACTTAACTTCTCACTAAAGTAGGCAATAGTGTAACGACCCGGTCGGTCGTTCTGTAGAATTTGCATTATTATTGTTGTTATTTCCTTGTCATAGGTTGGTTTTACTATTCTTGATTTGTTAGAGTTGGTAGGCTCGGAATTGGAATGGTTATAATGAGAATTTAGTCACTTAGTCTTTAAAAATAGCCTTAGAATGGAAAAAGTCAACTGAGAGTTGACTTATTGGTAAACGACCTCGGAATGCAGATTTTATGGCTCGGATAGCTTCGTTAGGTGATTTGGGACTTAGGAGTATGTTCGGAATATTTTTGTGATGTCCGGTGTAGAATTAGGCTTGAATTGGCGAAAGTTAGTTTTTGGTGATTTCCGGTCGACACTGGAAAATAGGCTATCGAGGTCGGAATGGAATTCCGAAAGTTGTAACAGGTTCAGAAGGTCATTATGGATATGTCTGCAAAATTTCAGGTAAATCAGAGTTGTTTAGAATGGTTTCGGCATCGTTGGTGGATTTTAGAAATTTCAAAGTTCTTGAATCCGATGTGATTTTGGCGTTTAGATGTTATTTTTAGTGTTTTGAGAGTGCAAATAAGTTTGAATGATCATTTATGATGTGTTGGTATAATTGGTTGGGGTCCCGAGGGGCTCGGGATTGATTTCGGGTGGTTAATCGGACACTTTTGGACTTAGAAAATAGCAGTTTTTGTTGGTGTGTTGCAGGTATAATTTTCTTCTATGCGATCGCGGGGTGTTGTATGCGATCGCACAGGTTAGTTGGTGAGGCCCAGAAATTGTTCTGTGCGATCGCATATGGGTAGATGCGATCGCGGAGTAGAGGTGGGAGCAAGGCAGTGCGGTCGCGTTTGTAGTTGTGCGATCGCACAGTGTTGGTGCGTGTGGAAGGGGAGTGACTGAGTACTCTGAGCGAACGCGTTTGAGCTTATGCGATCGCGGATAAGGGGGGAAATCAGTGTTGTGCGATCGCACGTGGTTGTCCGCGTTCGCACTGAGGAACAACTGGGCAGTATTAAATTAAAACCCTTCCGCGACCATAACCTATTTTAACACCATTTTTGAACGGGAAGAAGCTTTTGAGGCGATTTTGAAGAGGGAAAATCAATGTTCTTCATAGAGGTAAGTATTTTGGACCTTAAAACTCGATTATAGGTGATTAAGGAACATAATCTCAGTGTTTAATTCATGAAAATCAGTAGAGAAAGGTGGGGTTAGGGCTTGAGATTATAAGACCTTTAGGGGTCGATTTGAGGGTCAAACGAACTCTGATTTTAGTGTTCTTTATATTTACGGACTCGTGAGATGATGAAGAACATTTTGGTATAAAATTTGTCGAGTTCCGGGACGCGGGCCAGGGGGTCGGGTTTTGACCGATTTCAGGTTTTGAGCTAAAATTGGTATTTTTCAATTGGAATTCATTCCTTAAGCATAATTTGATGATAAAAATCTGAACTTGGTAGATTTGGAGCACTCGAAAGTTGATTCGAGAGGCAAACGTATTACGGAATAGTTTCCGGGCTAGTTTGAGGTAAGTAATGTCTTTAAATCCTGTCCTGAGGGTATGAAACCCCGGGCTCTGCACCCTTTCACGGATTTTGGAATGCAAAGGTTGGAACTTTGGAAATATATTCTTTTTTAGGCAACTATTGAGTTGTGAAACCGAATTTTAAGCCTATGCATAATAGTATTGATATATTTTGATATGATTTGGGCTGTAAGACATGTTTGGGGCCTAGTGTCGATCTGTTTACCCCTTGGGGGCTGTTTTTACTATTTTTCCTCACTTGATATGTTATGATTTTCACTCAGACTTTTCTTGATAATTGTTTTGACACTCAGAGTAGTTTGATACTATTTATTTAAAATGAAACACTATTTTTGGGTCGAGAACCCGGTATATTTATGGCTTGAAGGGCATGTTGAGAATGTCTGACTGAGTGAGGCTGCGGGCCATTATTGTGAGGATGTTATGATATGAGTGTGGTTGAGGGCCAATATTGTGAGTGATTTATGCCATGATGTGGCTTGTTATAGCGCCTGGGCTGTAGGAGCCCCTCCGGAGTCTGTACACACCGCCAGTGAGCGCAGGTACCTAATGAGTGCGAATGATGCCCGCGGGGCTGATACTGAGTGATTGTGAGGATTCCTGATGGGCTGATACTGAGTGATTGTGAGGATGCTTGATGGGCTGATACTGAGTGATTGTGAGGATGCCTGATGGGCTGATACTGAGTGACTGTGAGGTTGCCTGATGGGCTGATACGTTATGAGAAATGATTTTGGCCCGAGGAGCAGATTTGTGAAAGTTTTACTGAGTTTTTTATTACGATTCACTTCGTTTTTCAAACTGATTTTTACTGAGAATTTTACTGAGATATCATCATATTATACTTGTTTAAAAGGATTTCTGGAAATTGGTTTTTGAACTTATGTATTTGATGAATACTACCTGGTGACTTGGTGTTTTACTGGTTTTGTGAATTGGTGTATCTGTGCTGTGTGTTTTATATTTCTCATACTGTGATTTATTTTCATTACTACTGAGTTGGCGTACTCATCAATACTCCATGTTCTTCTGTGCACAGATCCAGGTGACGGTCCGGAGTAGTAGTTGTCTTTGTTCGTTAGCAGCAGCTTTACGGGATTTCGAGGTAGCTGTCCAGCGTGCACAGCTTCTCCATTTCCCTTCCTTATTTAGTTTTAGCATTTTCATTCCTAGACTTTATTTAAGACATTAGTATAGATAGTTTATTTCATAGATGCTCGTGACCATGTTGACTCCAGTCTTGGGAGGTTTTGTTTAGAGTTGTTTAGACTATTATTGGGGCGCTAAGACTTAAAGAAATTATTTCATGCTATGTTTGTTGTTTATTATTGAATTTTGAATTATCATAATTGAACAAATGTGTAGTAATGTGGTGGTTGGCTAGCCTAGTTCCATGATAGGCGCCATCACGGCCTGTTAGGATTTGGGGTCGTGACAAATAGGTTTAGAATCTTGCATCAAAACAACACATATTACTTTGCCAGAGTATCTTTCGATCCTTTGTTTCTGCGCGGCCATACGGACCAGTGAAGCCTCTCGTTTTTCATCAAGTAATTTGAGGGTTGCAGTCATGGCCTCATTGTTTGAATCCTCTGTAGCATGCCAGAACCTAGAACTCGGTTTCCCCACTTTGACCGGTATTAAAGCTTCGGACCCGTATACTAGAGAGAACGGTGTCTCCCCCGTGCTTGACTAGGGAGTGGTTCGATATGCCTACAGGATTTCGGGTAGTATTTCCCTCCATCTGAAAGAATCTAATTACACTTCCCCAGAAAACCCTGGCATCACTCGTCGCCAATCCACTGAAAGATAGGAGGGTGGTACTTCCTGTACCTTTCCATTGCAAGGTGTTCTTCCTCCGATGTTAATGCCCTAACCACGGGCTGAGCTGAAACCACATATTGTGTTGCCATGGCGATTGGACCCTGGACAACATGATCTCACTGCTCTGGAGTGTAGACGGTGGGGGTCTGAACTCCTCCCCTAATTTGTGAGGTAGCTGGTGCACCTGGAATCAACCCCGCCTGAGTCAATGTACCAATTATTCTCAAAACTGCGTCCAGGTCTCCTGAAGCTCTATTTTCAATTTCTGGGGGGTGTTTTCATATTTCCTCAAAGTATACTCAAGGAAGTGGATCAGAAATGTAGGAATTATCTTTGGGGAAGCTTAACGGACAAAAAAAAAGTAGCTCTGGTTGCATGGGAGAAGGTGTGTATGCCAAAACAATTTGGTGGACTTAACATCAAAAGTAGTAAATGCTGGAATGTGGTTGTTGTGGGCAAATTACTGTGGCAACTTGCATCAAAGAAAGACTTGTTGTGGGTAAAATGGGTACATGGTCTCTATATGAAAGCTCAGACAGACATCTGCACACACATCCCTCCTCTAGATTGTAGTTTGTACTGGAAAAAGCTCAACCCAATCAAGCATGACATGAATACATGGTACTCCAATGACAGATACTTATTGAACCCTACTGGGATATACTCAGTAAGCAGAAGTTACATTGCCCTGCAAGGAACTTTAAGAAGACCACTAGTGGAAGATTTGATTTGGAGTAGAGTAATGCTCCCAAAACATAGAGTGATTGTGTGCTTGGCGGCTCAAAACAGACTTCTTACAAAGGATAGAATGGAAAGATTGAATCTTTCAGTGGAGGATCCTACTTGTTGTCTATGCAATGGACTGGTAAATGAATCACATCAGCATCTTTTTGGTGATTGTAATTGGCTTAAGCAGGTATGAGATGCGCTGGCAACGTGGAATGGGATTATCGGGCAACAATATGGGGTGCAATTACATTTGAAATGGATAAAGAAGAAGCGATGGAAGCAATTTAAAAAGGAAGTTGTAGCAACAGTGTGGGGTGCTACAATATACTACACCTGGAGGGAAAGAAACTGGAAATTATTCAGAAGTGAATATGTAAATACCAATTTTGTAGTGACACAGGTTAAGAAAGAGATCATTGAAAGAATAGAGTTTTTACAAGAGTCAAGGAAAGCACGTAAATGTAGTTTTTTTATTTACAAATTATGTAACTAGTTGCTGGTTTTGTTGGAGGCCTATTTAATCATGTTACTCTTCCTGGAAGATGGACATGGTGTGTAGGTGCTCTTTAGGTGTAAGTGTTTGATTGTTAATGGTAATTTTTCACAGTTATTACAAACAAACAAAAATTCAAGTTGCTTTCATTTCATTCTCAATTTATGCCATAAAAGAAATGCTCTCTCACTTTTCCTCTTAGATGACACTTCTCTTATTCTCTATTAAAAGTGCGATATTTTGCACATAGTTAGTGGCACACTCGAATTTACATTGGCACATGCTTAGGAGGAAGTCATGTATTCAAACAAGCTCAAAAGTTGAAAAAGTGTTTATTGATCGTTCACTTGTAATATGTTAACCTTGGTTATGGTAATGGTCAAAAATCATATAACAACGCAACAATGCATTTTTCCAATTACGTGAGACACAAAACATAACATCTTTTGACATTTTAACCTACAAATCAAATTTTTGAGTCACGATGAGTCAAAATTTTGTTTCACATTGAAACAAGTGAGAAATCACTCTTCATCTGTCAAGGGTGAAGTTTAAAACAAGGGTGATTTTGATCCTTGAATTATTGTCTTATTTCGCTTTTAGTCCTTGTGTCATTCGACTAAGTACCTCTAACTTTTAATTCAATTAATTGTGTAGTTTTGATCCCTAAGCTAATAAAAACTAACAGAACTCTATGAATCTAATAGATATTTGTTAAGAAAATGAAAATACGAGGTATAAGACAAGGTGACCCTACATACCTTTATTTATTTGTTATTGCCATAGATTATTTGCGAAGGGAACTTGCACAGGTGACAAAGAACAAAAACTTCAAATTATATCCCACATGCAAAAAGCTAGGAGTGATTCATATATGTTTTGCAGATAACCTATTGATGTTTTGTAAAGTTGATATTATATCTGTCATATTACTGCAACAGACATTCCTCGAGTTCTCAAGCTCATCTGGCATTCAAGCAAATGCAGAAAAGAGTTCTATCTATTTAGCAGGCATCTCAAACAGCCAAAAGCAGAACATTATACAAGAACTTGGATACACTGAAGGCACTTTACCATTTAGATATTTAGGAGTACCATTAGCATCCAAGAAGTTGTCTATCATCCAATGTTGGCCATTAGTAGAGAATATTACGCAAAGAATCAACGGTTAGACATCCAAATTGCTTTCATATACTGGTAGGTTGCAACTGATCAAATCAGTCTTGTTTGGGGTACAGTCTAATTGGGTACAGACCTTTCTATTGCCTAAAAAGGTATTGAAATGATAGAAGTCATTTGAAGATCCTTTTTATGGCCTGGCACATCTAATATAACCAAGAAAACACTAGTTGCTTGGGATAGAGTATGTTGGCCACAGGCGGCTGGTGGCCTTAATGTAATGAATTTGTACTATTGGAATAAAGCAGTAGTTGCAAAACACCTGTGGGCAGTAGCAATGAAGAAGGATTGCTTATGGATTCGGCGGATTCATACTTTCTATATAAGGAACAAGACGGTGGAAAATATCCCAATACCCAAGAATGCAACCTGAGTAGTTAGGAAAATACCGGAGATAAGAAAATTTATTGTTGAGCTACAAGGTATTCAGGGGATCTGATTATTAGAGGTGCAAAAAGGAAATTTGGTCATTAGGCAATTGTATCTTGCGCGTCTGGCATGCTGGTTTACATAGTATGGAGGGAAAGAAATATGTAGATTTCAAGAGCGTGCGCTCAAGAATGATAGGATTTGTAGAGAAATTGTGATGCATATACATACTAGAAGAAGAAGAATGCAAAATTGGCAGGGACACTGTGACAACTGGATTCCTCTCTCCCCCTAGTTTTCTTAGGCTCCTCTCACATGAAATTGTATTTGTCCTTTCGGGGTGGTTTTAAGTTGATGCAATCTGACTATATACTGGATATAGTGCTTAGAACATCAGACTTGCTCTAATTGAAAGATAGGAGTGTGGATGGTCAACATCTACTTGATCTATAAAGCTTTTTTTTTTGGAATGAATAGAAAGCTATTTATAAAAAATAAAAATAAAAACATTGTATATGGCTAAAACCGGGCCTACCCGATTTTACTATTTGATCGAGATTAGGAAGTTGCATCGAAGGTTGACTTCCACTCAATCACGAGGATAAGGTACCGAGTTCAGAATCGAAGTATTTGTCGAGAACGAGGTTGGTAACGATCGACGCCAAGTGAGACAGACACTGAGTAATATCGAAGACGACATAATAATGTAAGAGCGAGATATCCGTGACTTGTCGAGGATTACAGCGTAAAACTCGGAACGGATCAAATCAGGAACGATTAATTAGCTTATCATGGGATTTCCTTCTGTAATTAGAGTTATACCATAATTAGAATTCCTCTACTATATAAAGGGGAGTTCTAATTATTTGTAAGACACATTATTCACAAAGATCAAAGCAATATAACTCTTTCTTTCTCGCTTACATTATTTTTCATCAGCTTGTTCTATTTTCTAATTGTTCTTGCACCTATTAGTTCGAGGGTACTTCGACTCGAGGTCTGAGTTCTGTCTGAACACTGGTTTGTTTTACTTATAATTTAATTCTATCATTTACCTTCGTAGTTATCAATTGGTGTTGAGCGAATCAAATATCCTTAAAATCACAATATAAGTTTAATTGTTAACCAAATTTTAGGGTAAACATACATAAGAAGAAAAAGAAAAGGAGGAGTAGAAGAACTTGACTATCATTTCAACTTTCAATTCACTGCTATGAGGTTTAACTTAGACTTTATAGGTTTAACTTTCAATTCCCAGGGCCAACGGAGCATCCATTACCAAAGGCGGATCTATAAATTAGACTTTATAAGTTTAACTTTTAAGATTTTAATATTAAACCTATTGTATTTTTACGTTATGGGTACCGACTCATTATTTATATAATTTTAATAAATTTTTATACATAAATTTATATTTCGCGTCAAAAATATCGGGTTGTGATGAACTGGCGGCCAAACTCAACATATCTAAATGGAAAGTGAAAAAAGAGTGACGAGTCTTTGAAGTTTGAACTACTCCAATCCTCCACATCACAAGTAATAACAAGACCAAGTCTCCGTAAATTAAGTCCGTCCAAGCATATCCAAAAGAACATTTTTAGATCCAACAAACACTACCCCTTTAGCTTTAGGCCCAATCCAATGTATACCACTCGATATTTTTCAAGCCCAATCCAATATATACCACTCGATATTTTTCAAGCCCAATCATATTACTAACGTGTTTCGCCGGAAGTAAAAAACCAATGGCCGGAAAAGGAGAAGGTCTGGCGATCGGAATCGATCTCGGTACCACAAACTGTTACGTCGCCGTTTGGAAACATGATCATGTGGAGATGATTACCGAAGATTGCGGTGGGAGTGAACTCGCTCGTATGACGCCGTCCTATGTTTCATTTTTAGAAGACCGGCGTTGGATTGGTCTCAGTCCTAAGCTTGGTATCGAAAATAACCCTACTAACACTGTTTCCGGTATACATCTGATTCTCAAAATCCTTTTCTTTTTACGTTTATTGAAATTTTCGATCGATGAATGTTACATTTGTTTTTACGTGATCATTAGCGATATCATGGTTTCAAGTTGAGCAATGTGTGTTGATTTAGATCGTTTTTACGAGAGATTAAGTTTTGAATTTGCAACTCACTGTATAATTTTCAAATATCTAGACTTTAACTAAATCACAAAGTAAATTAATCTAGGTCGATTCGACTTCCAAAAATTGTCAAAATGATTCTCAATAAGCTACAAGTGGCAAACAAATTTGATAGAGAGATTAGTTTGTTGATGATATATAGTAAGAAATCGATCAACTTCATCTTATACGGTTTCGCAGATAGATCAGTTTTTAAATTGCAACTTACAGTACAATTTTTTCCGTAGTTGTCGATAATCTAAATTTTAATTTTAAGAGAATGAGTTAATTAGCTCCTATAGTTAGTCAAATTCTTTCCTATAAACAATAAGTTGCAAAAAAAATGCTTAGTTTATTCACTAATTATTGTACCTGGTACATTGCCAGATGCAAAGCGCCTTATTGGGAGGAGGGCTAGTGATCCCTCTGTACAGAGTGACATGAAAATATGGCCATTTAAACTTATTGCTGGACCTGGTGACAAGCCAATGATTTGTGTAGACTACAAGGAAGAAGTAAAGCAGTTCACTGCTGAACAAATCTCAGCTATGTTGCTTACAGAAGTGAAGAGAGTTGCTGAGAAATTCATTGGATCAACTGTCAAAAATGCGGTGGTGTCTGTACCAGCTTGCTTCAATGACTCGCAGCGTCAAGCTACCAAAGATGCTTGTGCTATTGCTGGTTTGAATGTTATGCGTATTATCAATGAGCCTACAGCTGCAGGCATTGCTTATTTTATGGACAAAAAAGATAGTAGTAGCAATGCAGGAAAGAAGAATGTGCTTATCTTTGATCTTGGTGGTGGTGCTCTTGATGTTTCTGTTCTTACAATTGGAGACGGTATAATTGAGGTAAAAGCCACGGCGGGGGACACGCATCTTGGAGGAAAAGATTTCGACAATAAATTGGTTAATCACGTCGTCCTGCAATTCAAGAGAAAGCACAGGAAGGACCTTACGCATAGCCTAAATCATCAAGCCAAGTATGGACAACTTGTGAGAAGATGACACGTACTCTTTCCGACAATGACAAGGCAATATTTGACGTCCACGACCTATACGACGGAATCCCCTTCGGCTGCAACGTCTCGCGTGCCAAGTTTGAGGAGCTGAACGCGGACCTCTTTAAGAAGTGTATGGAGCCAGTTGAGAAATGTTTGAGGGATGCAAGAATGGACAAGGATAGTGTTGATGAGATTGTACTTGTTGGTGGATCAAGTAGAATTCCCAAAGTGCAACAGCTATTGACGGACTACTTTAATGGTAAGGAACTTTACAAAAGTATTAATCCTGAGGAAGCTGTTGCCTATGGTGCTGCTGTGCAAGCTGCAATTCTTAGCGGAGAGGTTGGTAATAAGAAGGTTCAAGATTTGCTGATTTCGGATGTGACGCCTCTATCTAGGATTGGAAACTACAGGAGGAGTTATGACTATGTTAATTCCAAGGGACACAACAATTCCTGCTAAGAAAGAGAGGATATTTTCAACATATTCAGATAATCAAACTGGACTGTCAATTCAAGTTTACGAAGGAGAGAGAGCAAGAACAAAAGACAACAACTTGTTGGGCAAAATTTGAGCTCTCTGGTATACACCCTATTCCTAGAGGTGTACCTCAGATAACTGTTTCCTTTAACGTCGATACCAATGGAATATTGAATGTCTCTGCTGAGGACAAGACCACGGGTCAGAACAAAAAGACTACAGTTACGAATGATAAGGGTAGGATTTCAAAGGAAGAGATTGAAATGATGGCAAAGGATGAAAAGCAGTACAAAGCAGAAGATGACGAATACAGGAAATGAGCCGAAGCTGAAGAAGCATCTCCTTCATATACACTTGTGGATCTTGGGCGAGGAGAATATTGTCGCGCAGCTTAGCGCAACAGACAAGAAGAAGGTTGAGGATATTCTTGAACAGGCTAATTCATGGATTAATACCAATCCATGTGCCGAAACGCATGAGTTTGAGGACAAGAAGAAGGAACTTGAAGGCTTATGTAATCCCATTTTTGTCAAGATACAGCCAGGGCCGAAAGAACAAGAGGTGTGGCCTAAATTCGTACATTAATGAGAGGCTTTAAATTTTTTCTTTTTTTAGAAAAACTTTGTATATATTTTTATTTATTGGTTTATTTTCTAGCTTTTTAGATACAAATTAAAGAATTTTTTATAATACTTTTTTCAATTTCTAGAGAGAGAGAGCGTGCTAATCAATTTCTTCTCTCGAGACATTGTTGATCTTAGGTAAGATTTTATCAATTTTTATTTTAAATTTTTGTTTTCCCCGAATGCAATTGTTATAGGAACCGTGGATATTATTTTATAAGCAATATAGGCATCTGAAAATGAATAAAGTTTTTTTATCTGATTAAGTATATATCGACTAGAGTATTATTTTCTATTTGTGCTATTTCCCTTAACACTTTTATATATATATATATATATAAAAG